>REGM01000035.1:729949-741220 GCA_004194415.1 Aurelia aurita
AATAATAATAATAATAATAATCACTGTAAGCACCGTAGTTACATACAACTATAGGCTAAATACTTACAAGATACAATAACTCTAATTAAAACGAACAAGCAACTTAAGAACATACGTAAAAGGAATGGTGAGAGGAGATGTGAGGGCACTATCCCGTTGGTACACATGGATTGTCTATCAGAAAGTCTTTGCATACACCCAATACCTTGTGCAAAAACCTAATTGTTGCGATATTTGTTGTAATAGCCATGTTACCAATCATGTTAAGTAATATTTCTTTGTCAACTCTACTCCATTCACTACCAAAGCTGCCATTCATAGTTTCAAAATACTCTCTCCTAGCTTCTACAAGTTTTGGCTCTGAGCATCCAAGTACGAAATGAACCTCATTACCTTCTGGACTATTTATACACACTGGGCATATGCGTTCTGACCTCGGTTTTTTCTGCATCCTTCCTAATTCAATGGGCAGGAGATGTGCGGATATTCTTAGCTTGGCAATTGTAGACCTATGCTCATACTTCAAGATATTATTTACGTATAATTCCTCCCCATAACCCTTTTTGATGAATTGGTAAATTTCGGATAACCGTCCAGACCCTTGTATATGCTCTCGGAACCTCTTTTCATACTCAGTCTTAAGGGATTTGGTAACAGACAGGAGAATCCTCTTCCGCGACGTAGCCCTTTCCTGTGTCACTGAATCTAGGGTATAACCAGAGAGTCTCAGTAAATGTTGTACCACAGTTAGCAAGGAGGGCACCCCTTTAGCATGCAGCCTGAAACATTCAAGCAAAGCATTTTCGATGATTGGATTGGAAGTACGAAGATGTAGTAGATGAAAATAAAATTTTAAGATTCGTTCATATATCTTCACATTTAGTGGGTAAACCCCCATATCTCCTCTCACAGCCATATTTGAAGATTTGGAGTGCACGCCCAGCAAAATTTTGCATAACCTATTTTGGAGATTTTCATGCTGTAGTTTATCGTCAAACAGATTCTCAGTAAATCGGTTAAAAGACGCATTACGATTGTAACTCCCCATGAAAGCCCCCCAGACTTCGCTATTATACAATAATATTGGCTCAACGAGTGCTCTGAAAAGAATATAGTATAGTATTGCTGATGATCTTCGATTTATAGTTGGCAGTGCTGTACTGTTTCCAGAACTGCACGACAAAAAGATGTCATTCAAAGAATTCTTAAACCATAGTGACTTATTTTGAAGACTAATGCCGTTCTTTCATGCTATTCTCCTCTCAATTTTTCTCTCTAGATCGTCTAAGATCGCTGTCAATATAAAGAATAAAGAAAGGGAAAACTTTACTGCCGCTTTGCTGGGACTGTGGATCAATCTATATACAAACTATTGACGCTTTTTCGTGAAAGAACAAATTAGTCTTGGTTGGAGCATCTTTACAGAATGGTTGATTCCAATATTTCTAACGGAGGTTCCAGCCATTTATGCATGACTTTAACTGCCATCATTATCCCAAGGATTCATCATGTATTGTTTGCTATTGTTTGTATTATCTTATCTGTGGTTACAATTATTTCCAACTTGATTCTAATATACACTCTTTACAAGACAAAGCAACTCAATACGATATCAAACAAGCTGATACTAGCCATGAATATCTCAGATCTGTGCGCGGGAATTTTTGCATTTCCAGCAGTATCTGTTGTCTTTTTGAGTGATTTTCATAGGCGATGTGAATTTGAAAAATTTGCTACCTTCTTGACATTGTTCTTTGGATATTTCTCTTTCCTGATGCTGTGCTGTATTTCTCTCGACCGATACTTTCACGTGACGAAATTAAACAGATACAACATATATATGAACGAATTTCGCATGAATGTAATGATATGTTCAAACTTTGCAGTTTCTGTTGTCAGTGCAATTTTTTCAATAATGTACTCGTCATTTTTACAGCATGTCATCTTCGTCTCAGTTGGCGTCTTTGGCACCATTTTTGACATGTCAATATACATGTTTATTATGAGAAGACTACGAAATCATGCCAAATCTCAAGGCAACAATACAAGCAGCGAAAATTCTACTCAACTACAAGGGAATAGGAACAATCAACTATCAGCAGTAAAAACCATTCAATTCCTCCTCATATATATAACAATTACTTACACTCCATATTTTATCATGTGCTGTTGGTGGACATATTACAAATTTCTGAAGAAAGCGGAGCCCGGATTTTACATAAGCTTGATTTATGGCTGGTCAACTCTTCTTGCTTTTTTTAATACAAGTGGAAACTCATGGATCATTATTTATGGCAATGGAAGAAGTCGAAGATTTGTATTGTCATTATTTCGAAGAAATCACGTGGAGAATGTTATTGACATTGGCTGACAGATACAACATATGTATGTACAATCAAAAATTACTTCATAGAGTTGCTGTTTAGTAATTTTCAATTTTTAATCGATGGATGTGCTCTCACACCGGGGTCGTGGACTCGATTAGCGCTAAGTTGCTTCTATGATCCCAGCGCTTGTTGATAAAGAACCCAATCACCTTCACCTTCACCTTCACCTTCACCCTGGGAGGCCCTGAAAAGGTATCTTCCAAGATTTGACGCGCCAATATATTCAACATATTTCAAGATATTTAACTCAAATTAATTTTCTAAAAGCAATTACGCAGGTCAGCTAACATTAAGACTTATTTTCGAAATTAGTAGACTAAAAACAAAATTTCTTAAACTGTTTTGCTAATAAAAAGGCAATTAATAAGTAACTGCAACAGTGAGAAATTTTGTAACTACACTTTGGCTGTATGTAATTTTATTATATACTTTATTTAACGTTGGATACAAATTCTAGTTTAACTATAAATATATACAATCAGCTAATTGATACCAATTAATAGAAAAAACAATACAATATAGAACTTTTTCGTAAAAAAAATACAATATACCGGGTGTCCCAAAAAAAAGTTCCGACGTTTGACTAAACGCAGAGAGAAAAGTTCTGCACCTGGCAATTTCTATTCATTCTAGTTACATGCTAAGCATTTCAACTTACAATTTGGCTTATCGTGGGAAGAAATTAATTATCTGAAATGGAGTTATGAGCTATAACATTTCATGTTCATGTTGAAGGCCAAACCAGAGAGTCTTGTACGCCTTGCTGCATCATCACGGTGAAGGCGGACTCCCCAGATGAGCAACGCTAAAATTGGGTCGAAAATTCGTTTACTTTAACGACGAGCGAGAGTTCAGCTCATTGAGCATATTCAAAGTAAGATCTGAAGAATCCAATCTTATAGGTCTCAGGGGAACTGCCAGTGTAAGGTCCATTCCTATTGTCATATTTCTGACGGCGAGAGTACATAAATTGCTTGAGCACATGGAAACTAGGCTGAATACATTTCTAATGGAAAAACACGGGAAAGTGTGCTATTGCGTAATATAATATCACAGGTCTAACAAACGATAAAAAAAATTTTACTTTAAGGAAAGACAGTTTGTTCTACTCTGTGAAACAGTAAAGATAAATCATCTCTACAAATGAAATTCCCACTTGGCAAACTACAATAAAGGCAGCAGCAAAAAGCTGTGATTCAATTCTTCAGACCTTACTTTGAATATGCTCAGTGAATAGGACTCTGGCTGGTCGCCAAGATAAACGAATTTTCGACCCAATTTTAGTGCTGCTCATCCGGGGAGTCCCCCTTCACGGCGATAATGCAGGAAGGTATACAAACGTCTCTGGTTTGGCCTTCAACATCAACATGGAATGTTATAGCTCATAACTCCATTTTCAGATAACCAATTTCTTCACACGATATGTCAAACTGTAAGTTGAAATGCCTAACATGTAACTAGAATGAATAGAAATTTCCAGGTGCAGAACTTTTCCCTCTGCGTTTAGTCAAACGTCGGAACTTTTTTTTGGGACACCCGGTATCTATGTGATGTATCCTAGATTTGGGATATATTGGGTGCATAATTCGCAGGAGTATGGAATTGGAATTGTTTTTTTGTCTTTGAAGATTTCTAGGTTGTTGGCATTTCTTATTCGGCAGGGATGTTATTCCAAATCTGACTAAATCTAGAAGAAACTGGTTCAGTTCCATAAATAACTGTGTTTGGTTTTTTAATAGAAAATGTTCCGAATGATAATGTTTCATGACAATGTTTCAAATGATACTGTTTCTACAAACATAAAAACCACATCTTTTTTCGGTGATTTTTTTGTCATTATCATGTTAATGTCATTTCTATGATGTAATACCCCAGTGAAAGGTGGACACGTTGAAATAACAATTAACATTTCCGACTCAACTGAAAGCGCCCTTTGAGAGCGGCTCCATAAATCGATGATTGTTGAGATAATGACTTTTTAACTTGCAAGTTTAAGTACGGGCAATAATGCACCGTAGTTGTATGTTAGAAATGAAAGTTTATTACCTTGATAATGTTGTTTTCCCTCGTTTTGTTGTCTCTTCGGCTTAGGCCTATATACCACGAGAACTCAGCCATTGCTCAATCGAATTGAAATGGCGCAACATACAAATACGGTGCATTATTGCCCGTGGTTTAAGTACAAAAAACAAAAACTTCATTTTTTTAAACGCACCTGTCTTTGCTTTTAAAGGAGTGTAATCAAATATGGCAATTCCTGTAGTCTCACTTCCTGCAAGAAATCACAAGAGAATAATACTTGGAGAGAAAAAAAACATCCACTGTTTGAAAAATCATTTTTAAGACACCATGCAGCAAACCATTTCCCTAGACAGCGTGCAGGCTATGCCCCGTCAGGAAAAGGTATAGTCTGCGCAGTGAACTGTGATCCATTAGGCCCATTTTATCTAATAAATGTCAAAAAATAAAGTTCCGAATCCCAAATTTATTTCGGGCTTGCATCATGTAGCATAAACTAGGTGTTAATGTGCTGTAAACATTTCCAAGATTGGTCAACAGAATGCGGAGATATTGATTTTTAAAGTTTGGCCTAGATTAGACCTCTGTTTACATAACCTGTAGAGGCATGGCACTGTTTTGATCGCACTTTACAACTTCTTGTTTCTAGGCTCAGACTTGACCGATCTTTTTCATTTTAGTCTTATTCTGATCCTCTAAATGTGTGCTACAAGGCAACGTTAAGCATTCTCAAATATTTTGCCTTTTTATAACCGTTTTTGGACAATTGCATAATGGTACTTTTCTAACAAATTTCTGTCTTCAAAAATAAATTATGAAATTCAAAGCTGAATACAAAAAATGTAGGTTTCGCTATGCTCTTCAAAAAAATTTCAAAAATTAGAAACACCTTTGTAGCAAGTTTCTACCAAAGGGATCGTGCCAATTTTCACCCAAAAAATTTATATGGCTATTTTCATTTTGCAAGTTTGTTACATGATTTGTACATTTTTTGCACATTTCGTGATCAAAATTAGATCAAGTGAAACGGAAAGCTTTCCCTTTGCGTAAAAACGATGCAAGGTCAAAGGTTTGCCATTTCTTCCTCTTTTAAGCTTGCAAGTGAAACATTTTAAGGCAAAAATAGTTTTTTGTCACCATTTGTCCGTTTAAGAATTCATAATTTGTGAATTGTCCTAGTTTTTTTAGAAATAATACCTTGCAAAATGCCTCAAAGTTTCANGGGGACATTCTATTTCAAGTGTAACCACTTCAAAATTTTCAACCTCTTAGATTTTGCTCAAATTTTGTACAAAGTTTTCTGGTCAAAAGATACATCTGTTGTAAAAATTTCAGCTTCCTAGCTTAAATTGTTTTGGAATTACGACCAGTTAAACTTTTGAAATTTGTCGCGATCGGCCACTACACGCGCCACACCTAAAATTGATATCTTCCTTCATATTCAACCTATAAAGATGGGATTGGTGTCAAATGAAAGCTCTTGCCAAGCTGCAACTGAATTTTTAGTAAAAGTAATGCTAGTCTCTAAGGCTCAGAGGCTGAGATACAACATTGGCTTTCTATGGTTGACCACGCCCAAATGGCAAGTACAATTTTCAAAAAAGGAATTTTTTTAACAAGATACATTCATGGTAAAGCACCTCATAAAATTTAAAGATGGGGTGGGCATGGGTTTTATCACAAATAGTCTCAGAATACTGATGAGTCTGTATTATCTTGAAATATCTAAAATCTGTATAGACCTACAGATAAATATGAAGAAAAATTAAGATAATAAAGACTCATCAGTATTCTGAGACTATTTGTGATGAAACCCATGCCCACCCCATCTTTAAATTTTATGAGGTGCTTTACCATGAATGTATCTTGTTAAAAAAATTCCTTTTTTGAAAATTGTACTTGCCATTTGGGCGTGGTCAGCCATAGAAAGCCAATGTTGTATCTCAGCCTCTGAGCCTTGGAGACTAGCATTACTTTTACTAAAAATTCAGTTGCAGCTTGGCAAGAGCTTTCATTTGACACCAATCCCATCTTTATAGGTTGAATATGAAGGAAGATATCAATTCTAGGTGTGGCGCGTGTAGTGGCCGATCGCGACAAATTTCAAAAGTTTAATTGGTGGTAATTCCAAAACAATTTAAGCTAGGAAGCTGAAATTTTTACAACAGATGTATCTTTTGACCAGAAAACTTTGTACAAAATTTGAGCAAAATCTAAGAGGTTGAAAATTTTGAAGTGGTTACACTTGAAATAGAATGTCCCCATTATGCAATTGTCCAAAAACGGTTATAAAAAGGCAGATTATTTGAGAATGCTTAACATTGCCTTGTAGCACACATTTAGAGGATCAGAATAAGACTAACATGAAAAGGATCGGTCAAGTCTGAGCCAAGAAACAGAAAGTTGTAAAGTGCGATCAAAACAAGACCGTGCCTCTACAGGTTATGTAAACAAAGGCCTAATCTAGGCCCAACTTTAAAAATTAATATCTCCGCTTTCTGTTGACCAATCTTGAAAATGTTTACAGCACATTAAGCCCTAGGTTATGCTACATGATGCAAGCCCGAAATAAATTTGGGATTCGGAACTTTATTTTTTGAGATTTATTAGATGCCCTGGATCACAGTGCAGTGGAGCTCAATTTCGTGTAGTGCCTCCGTCAGCATTCATTTCAATGGACAGTTTGAATGAGCCTTTGTGCTTGGTCTTATTGATAACTTTTGCTTGGTAAACAAAGCGAAGCCTGAGCTGTTATCACATGACATCGGTTCTCAAATCTGATTGCTTCTTCGTTTTCAGGGAAAGCGATGTTATTGGCTAATACAACAATCAGTTCTCTTTTGTTATCAATATTGTGAAATGCATAATGCATGCTGACGCACACACTACACGAGATTGAGCTCCACTGCGCAGCAGGCTACCATTTCCCTTGATCTCCCCAAAACCAACATTCAGATTTGTGATTCAGATTTTGACTGCAAAGTAATTTTGTACATTGCATTGATCGGAAATAGTATTTAAACTACTTCTTGTGCAAAATCATTGCAAACAAATGATCTGCGGTACAGAATTTAAAAATAGCCTTAAATAACGGACTCGTCGTAATAAACCCACGAACGCAACATTAGACACTGTAATTCATTCAACATTTTTCAACTGCGTTACTGCCATAATAGCTATTCAACGTTGCTCGTTATTGCAGCTATTAACTTATTTTCTCTCCTTTTAGGGTTTCAGGTAAATTCGCTGTTTCTCTTGCAGGATTTAACAGTTTTCTCCCTGGTCACAGGTTAATTTGGTTGTTATTCTTTTACAGGAGTTTACAATAAGTGTGCTACAACAGTTTTTCAAACGCAGGGACCTTTTGAGTGACACTGTGGTGTAACCCAAAAAGAGCAATAACAGGGCTTTGTTTTATCTCAATTCAATATAAAAACGTGAAAATGATCTCACCTGTTCCTGCAGTTGTAGGTACTGGAAAAAAGAATGCACTTCAAGTTTGAAAAATATCAGTTGAAGTATAAGCTTCAAATCTTAAAAAAAATGTGGCGTAAAATGGCTATTGAATTGAATGGCTTGAAAGGAATCTTAAAGGAATCTTAGGTCCTTTGCTGTAATTCTACGGTGAAATTTTTTGATATCTTCATTATTTTGAGACTGGCAGCGTTTTTATATGTTAACGTTTTTGTGGTTGTAGCATTATCAAATTTCTAAATCGTAAATTAGCACAGCGACAGATTTTTGCTTGCNCTTTGTTTTATCTCAATTCAATATAAAAACGTGAAAATGATCTCACCTGTTCCTGCAGTTGTAGGTACTGGAAAAAAGAATGCACTTCAAGTTTGAAAAATATCAGTTGAAGTATAAGCTTCAAATCTTAAAAAAAATGTGGCGTAAAATGGCTATTGAATTGAATGGCTTGAAAGGAATCTTAAAGGAATCTTAGGTCCTTTGCTGTAATTCTACGGTGAAATTTTTTGATATCTTCATTATTTTGAGACTGGCAGCGTTTTTATATGTTAACGTTTTTGTGGTTGTAGCATTATCAAATTTCTAAATCGTAAATTAGCACAGCGACAGATTTTTGCTTGCCATCATATTACACGGGCTGTAAGAAACATTCGGATTTGTCTTTGGAAAATGTTGTGGTCATAGGTTGCGAGGAGTTTCCGTTTGAGTGGCATAATGGCTCTAGGTTACGTCAATCTGCCACGCACAGCGTCTGCTGGGTCAACCGTCGAGTGGCTATTAAATAAAAGGAAGTTGCTGTTAAAACATCGCGGCTAATTTAATCTTAAAAGCCGCAACCTATGACCACAACATTTCCCAAAGACAAATCCGAATGTTTCCTACAGCCCGTGCATATTGTAGACCTTCATAAACTACGTTTTTTGGATATTCTACAAATTTTCCTCCATTGGTTTGGAAGCTACGATGATATTAATTCTTTTTCAAAATCCACTTGAATTCTTTTCGAAGAAAAGAAAATCGCTGAAAATCATCAAGATATCAAATTTGAAAATAATCAAGATATCAAAATAGTTAACCGTAGACTTACAGCAAAGGACCTAAAGTTCCATGTAAGCCATTCAATGTAAAGATAGAAATGTAATAGCCATTTACACCACCAATTAAAAATAATTTAGAGCCTATGCTATCAGTTATAAGCTAATACGTATTTGATTACCTGACAAATTTAAATTTTATGAAACATCATTAAAATTTAATAAATTAATGACCTTGAAATAATTTCTATTGTGCATTAAGATAGGTATATACGAACAAGTTAATTTGAGAGGTATAGACAAATTTTGAAATTGCTTTAAATTAGTGGGGATTTGTGCTTTTAACAGCTACCTAGTTATAAAGAAGACTCCAAAAATTGCAAGAGTTATTCAACAAATTAAAACTTTATCCTACAGCACCTCTTAAATTGATTGCTTGTATGCGTGATAAAACTCTTACATCTCAAACTTCCATATCAAATCTCAGGATAAAACTCTTTTTTGTTCAAAATATGAAGTGTCTTGAGGTACTATTGTCCAAAGGACAGCTTTTCAAGCTTCTGTTTCACTGTCTCAAATTTATTTGGTTTTTGAAAAAAATAAAAGTACAAGTTTCAAGGTAGGTAACAATCAGATTTTGGTGATTTTGCACAAGTCCCACTTGTTTGGTTCATCCGCTACAAAGATAAAATAGCAAAAGTTCAAAGGATAAACGGGCCTGTTTTGTAGCAGTAATAAAACCAGTACTTCTCTATTCTATCCGTATCCCATATGTTTCCTTGCCGCTTATAATCTGTTCATCATCAAGGGAACTTAGTTCATTAACTCTGTCAAATTCTTAATGTCTCAATAAAGGGCATGTAATCAAAAAAACGTTTTCCGTCACAATTTATCGAAGGTGCCAAGAGTTAGAGAATAGAGAATCACACACCAAAATACAGATTGCCCATTCTTTACGCAATAAGTATCTTTATCAAGGCATTCTTATGCAAGAAAAAGGCCGTGTATTGCTCAACATTTACGACATCAACTCTTCGAAAAATCGCGTTGGAAAATAGGGTAGTTCTCCCAGTCGCATACTGGAGTAGGCGTATCTTCTTTATAAGAAACTTTTAATAAGAAGGTCAACTCTCAAATCACCGAAAATTAAGAACCTCGACTGCTGGAAAAATATTACATAAAGAAAGTTTTTTATTGCACCTGAATCATACTTCCTCTTGTATGTTGCACTTTATTACTGGCTATGAAAAGTTCACAAAAGCACAAGAGATCCCACAAATACAACGTGAATTTGAGAAACTTCTAAGAAACTGTAAGTACTCAATGTCTGATAATTTTACGGAAATTTCAGCACTGGGTCAATTTCTAAGTTTCTTAGATGTATTACAATTGAAAAACAAACTGCTAATATGTACCTGCAATCAGTGGTTTAACAGGGTTCGTTACAGGCAGCCCTTTGCCAATAGGAGCATTGACAAAATCCAAAAATTCGTTTTCAGGATGGCTGAGATACAGATTGGCAGCTTTTGCAGTGTCAATGACAGAGCCTCCTCCTACTGCCAGGAAACCATCAAAATTGCCATCTTTTGCACATTGGATTGCGGCTTTGAAGCTGTAGGAAAAACGAAATTACTGCGGTATGAACATGGCTAATAAAACACAATTATTGTAGTTCATACAATGTGCCGATTAAATCCATGAAACTGTGTTTTTCCGCTGTGTCCTTCTGCGCTGGCCTAGAAACACCTTTGCTGTGATGCTTTCTTTGCGCCTACGTAGCGGAGGTTGCTCCGTAGGTGCAAAGAAAGCACCAAGCGAGAGCGAGGGTGCTTATAGGCCAGGACACAAAGACACTGCATACGAACACAGTTGTACTAACTACATTAAATGTGTTGTGTTTTATAACCCATGGTGTGATGAGTAACAGACTGGAACGCCTGTTTGAAATGCCAATACACAAAAACCATTCAAATGATTTGAAAAATTCAAACTCCAGTCGCTAAATGACGTCTTAATTTAATTCTAAGAATTCTTATATAATTTACAATGCACTGGTGTGTGCTCTCAAGTGAAAATGTCCCAAAATTGCTGTCCATTGTTTTAACTAAAAATTATTTGTGAGTGGATCAATGCACTGGTGTGTGCTCTCAAGTGAAAAGTTCCCAAAATTGTTGTCCGTTGTTTTTAACTAAAAACTATTTGTGAGTGGATCAATTCAAATCATTTTTCAATTTTTAGAGTGGTAACAGACAACTTAGTTGGCTAGGGCTAAGGGTATTAATTTCTTTTTAAATTCAAAGGTCTTTTCACAGAAAAAATGTTCATAGATTTGCCTCAAAAAAGCGAAAACCGCGAAAGTT
>REGM01000035.1:741560-762501 GCA_004194415.1 Aurelia aurita
GTGTCGCTGATAGAAGGTATTGATTAAAGTATACTAACCTGTGATCATTTGGTTCAATCCTCACATCGTCAAACAAATGATACTTCACTCCATTCCTCTCTAAAGATTCAACAGCTTGCTTCACTGGGGGCAGATCGACCAGCTAAAATGCATCAATTAGAGAAAATCTTAAATTTCGACTCCAGGCTATTTTCGTGACGTAGAATGCCTGCTCTACCAGCTTCATTTGTCAAACACATGGGTAATACCTGGGTGAAAAAAAATAGTTTGATCGTTTTGATGACCGTAGAAGCTCCAATCTAAAATCCTTGCCAAACAAGCAAACAATGGTCAATGTTTGCCAAGAATTTGAGATTTGCTTGCCAAACAACATGTTTGTCCATTGGTCGTGTCGCAAAACATTGCTTGACAAACACGTTTTGCTTATATAAGCCTTTGATAAAAATAGCGATGCAAAGAAACTAGGGCGTGACACGTGTCGAACCATATTTTGGTAACTGATCTATGTAAACAGGAAATACTGGAATCTGATTGGCTAGAATTTGACCGTAAGTGGCTTGTGCCACTCATATGTGCATAGATTCCCTTTAACCAATGTTTTGCAATGTTTTGCGACGTAGCCAAACGGGAAAACATTGCTTGGCAAGAAAATTTCAAATGTTTGGCAACAATAGTAACGACCAACATTAAAGGCCGGGGCTTAAAGACCGACCATTGACCCGCATGCTTTGCGATCGTTTGTTTTTGTTTTTCAATACTTTCTGACAGTCAGAAACTACGGAGCTGTGGAAAGCAAAATCACTTACTTCGCGAAAAGCATGCTGGTCAATGGTTGGTCTTTAAAGACCAACGACTTCAAAGATTCTTGCGTTAATCAATCGATGTAAGTCTAATGTAGTTAGTGTAAGTTAGAGACTATCAGTTTGAAAGCATTGTTAGGCCTCAAGAAATCAGTGCTTTACTAGCTTACTACCGGGTGTCCCAAAAAAGTACTCCTGTTTGAAAAATCACCAAAATTTAATTACATGACCGATCTTCAAATTTATTTCTGTGGCAAGTAGATCAAGGACCAAATTATTTTAACAGATATCGCTGATCTTGTAATTGGTTTAGAAATTGGCAAGTTTAGCTCTTTTTAGGGCTGCATATTGTTGAATCATGGTGCAAAAAAGAGCTGATGATTACCAAATTAATTTCTCTGTGTATATTAAGTGTTTAATTTGGTCATAAATGGCAGAAAGAAACGCACACTATCATTGGAGACTTCAAGGATAATAAAAAATCTGAAAATTTTCGCTCTTAGGCAAGATTGACGATATTTCTTAAAAAGGATAGCTCAAAATAAGGTTTTTCAACGTGTAATTATTCAACCTTTAAGTTTTGAAAACAAACATTTTATCATCTTCAAATATTTTTGGGTCATTGAAAATACAGATCAAAAATACAACTTTATCACAGGTTTGATAATGGAATTTTGATGATTTTTTAAACAGGAGTACTTTTTGGGACACCTGGCAGCTGCACAGCATTTGTAGAATAATCAGAAAAAAGGTCCAGCAAAAGCTTCGATACAAATATCATACTTTTATTGCTTTTGGGAGACTCTAAACGTTGATTTAAATAATTAACGCAACTTGGTCTCTAGTCTTAAATGAGACTTTCATGGAACATCCTTTGAATAATTTAAGCAACGATCTTTTGAAATCGCTCCAATATATATGCTCAAACAATCTTCTAAAAGGCGCAACAAAAAGATTGACCAGCTTTTCTGAGAGGAAAGCTATGAAACTGACATTTCATTCCAATTACAGTTATGACACTTGAAATATTGATATACATATATAAATTTGGTAAAATGATACAAAAGGTTTACCCTTTTTACTCTCGAGATCAGATTATGAAATCTGACACCACGCTGACTGCTGCAACAATGGCTGGTTGATGTCCGGATCTCTTTGCTATATTATTATCTCGTTGATCGATTTTCTTATACATCGATCGATTAAGTGATTTAATGTGTGACTAGTTAATTCAGAATGTACTAGTTGTTTGTCACTAACCTTCTTATCCGTCACCAAAAGGATATTCTTCAGACCAAGATTGATAAAGTCCTTGAGAGAATCGAGGGAGGAATTTTATATACTTCACGATGAGAAATGAGATGGGGGGACATAAAGCAACACAAATTTAACTGCAGATTCTCTTTAAAAACCCATTAAACACCACCAGACTTGTTTAAGAAAAACCTCTTTGGTTAAATATTGGCACGTGGCACCCAGACATGTGTGCAGTCTGTTCCTTTAAGAAATAGATAAGGCTGCCACAATTTCTGAAACACAAATTCTGCAAAGGCACTGTAAACACAAGAACAATGTTGTTGGGGTGTGCAAGGGTCTTTAATTTTGAGCCAAAATGATTCAGATTTACATGAGCCTCAGTTTTCCTCATTGAAATGAATGGTTTTGGCTTTAAACTGAGACTCATGACAATACAGCTTCAAAAAGGGACTTCTTAGGCCATCTCCACACGAATTCGGGCGGAGCCAATCAGGTCATTACTATCTTAATAAGGTTAGACCATGTGCCGATTTTAGCATTTGATTGGCTGATTAGATTAAAGTTGACAGTGAAGTGATGTTCAACTTTTCGTTCGACGTTCGAAGGATAGAGGACGTTCAGTTTTCCCCAGATTTGTCATCAGATTAGAGATTTTAGTCCCTGTTTAGACTCTGTTTGGTTGTGAGTCCTTGTATGAGCGAATAGGCTTGATGGAGATACTGTATAAATGGTTGAATGGAGCGAATACAAGGACTTTTGTCATAAGTCTCATTCAGATTGTTGCAAATTGAAGGTCAACTGGGGGATAATTTACAGACGAAAAATTTACAGATAATTGCCAACCAAAAGTAGTTATACAGAGACATCAGAATTTGCCTTACCATTCCCACTTCTTGTGTGACACCTTTTCCATATCGAAGATTTGAGGAAGCCATCTACAATAAGGCACTAAATTTTAAGTATTTGGAAACTACCAATAGCAATGATTGTAATATTAATTTACACTACAAGATACTGTCCCTGCTCTTTTAATTTACCCTGATTCAAATGGACTTGTCAAATCTACTGACTAAAATTCATTATCTACGTTTATTTAAGACAAGAAGTCAGAAAGGCCTTAGTGTGCTAAATATCTTGTCATTTTATTTAATCCAAATTTCTTTCGTGTAGTTTTTCCTTTGAAAGAAATACAGTAGGGGTCACTATGGTGCATGGCTCTCCGACGCTGTCAACCCAAGACCAATGCCCAACATTTAGTTTGTGAATTGTCATTTAAGATCATGTCTTCCTTTTGCTATATGTACATGCAGTGAAAAAGTGGGGAGGTTACAGGGGTTTATGAACAAAATTAAGTCAGATGTCACTTACTTCAACAGCATATTCTTTGCTTAATGGTGAGTTCATGGCATTATCTGCAGATGAATCAAACAAGCCGGATATTTAATTCTAGTCTTCTNCATTTTATTTAATCCAAATTTCTTTCGTGTAGTTTTTCCTTTGAAAGAAATACAGTAGGGGTCACTATGGTGCATGGCTCTCCGACGCTGTCAACCCAAGACCAATGCCCAACATTTAGTTTGTGAATTGTCATTTAAGATCATGTCTTCCTTTTGCTATATGTACATGCAGTGAAAAAGTGGGGAGGTTACAGGGGTTTATGAACAAAATTAAGTCAGATGTCACTTACTTCAACAGCATATTCTTTGCTTAATGGTGAGTTCATGGCATTATCTGCAGATGAATCAAACAAGCCGGATATTTAATCCTATTCTTCTTAGGTATTTTTAATTCAAATAACAAGGAACACTACTATTAATGATTTAGTCTTACAATAGAACGATACCAGGTGCACCAAAAAGCTATTCATGTTGACCAGCCACAACAAATGATACACTTGGTCGATTTTCAACATTTATCACTTAATCTTTAGCTAAAATCCTGAATTAGATTCTAGGATTTTTTCAGAATTTTCTATTTATCTGTTTCTTGAGCTATAAGAGAGTTTCTTAAAATTGTTTGAAAACACTGAAAAATATGAAAAAACATCTATCAAATTTTCTAAAGACTCAACATGAATGGACAAACAGAAAACTTTCCTGTGGTGATTTGGGGATTTAGAAATCGATTAGTTATAATATGCTGCATGAGTGTTTGATGCTAATTATACTATATGAGGGGGGCTGGCCCGTCTACCAAGCCAGCCCATTAAACGGGCCAGCTCACTTCCATGAAGCAATGTATGGAGTGTCTGTGTTGTGATTACATGAAACGAGCCAACCCGTTAAGAGAGCTGGTCCGCTTTCGCCAAGGCAGGCTGGCTCGGTAAACGGGTTGGCTTGTTTCCATGTAATCGCAAAACAGGAGAGCCAGCTTGGCACCTGGGCTAGAATAAAACAATAAAGCATTATCTTGCAGCCTCCTTAACAATAGAGGATGACCATTACCAAACGATACAGATACAGTAAAGCATTACCATAATCAGGCAGCCGACTGACCGAGCCAGCCTGCTTCCATATAATCGCAACATCAGCTCTGTCTTCGGTTCACGGGTCAGCTTGCTTCCCGAGCCAGCCCACCTCCATATAATCAGCACCTTAGTTTAATGTTGGGATAAACATAAAATAGCTTCTAATGGTACANCCATCTACAATAAGGCACTAAATTTTAAGTATTTGGAAACTACCAATAGCAATGATTGTAATATTAATTTACACTACAAGATACTGTCCCTGCTCTTTTAATTTACCCTGATTCAAATGGACTTGTCAAATCTACTGACTAAAATTCATTATCTACGTTTATTTAAGACAAGAAGTCAGAAAGGCCTTAGTGTGCTAAATATCTTGTCATTTTATTTAATCCAAATATCTTTCGTGTAGTTTTTCCTTTGAAAGAAATACAGTAGGAGTCACTATGGTGCATGGCTCTCCGACGCTGTCAACCCAAGACCAATGCCCAACATTTAGTTTGTGAATTGTCATTTAAGATCATGTCTTCCTTTTGCTATATGTACATGCAGTGAAAAAGTGGGGAGGTTACAGGGGCTTATGAACAAAATTAAGCCAGATGTCACTTACTTCAACAGCATATTCTTTGCTTAATGGTGAGTTCATGGCATTATCTGCAGATGAATCAAACAAGGATATTTAATCCTATTCTTCTTAGGTATTTTAAATTTAAATAACAAGGAACAATACTATTAATGATTTAGTCTTAATGATTTAGACTTACAATAGGACGATACCAGGTGCACAAAAAAACTATTCATGCTGACCAGTCACAATAAATGATACACTGGGTCGATTTTCAACATTTATCACTTAGCCTTTAGCTAAAATCCTGAATTAGATTCTAGGATTTTTTCAGAATTTTCTATTTATCTGTTTCTTGAGCTATAAGAGAGTTTCTTAAAATTGTTTGAAAACACTGAAAAATATGAAAAAACATATATCAAATTTTCTAAAGACTCAACATGAATGGACAAACAGAAAACTTTCCTGTGGTGATTTGGGGATTTAGAAATCGATTAGTTATAATATGCTGCATGAGTGTTTGATGCTAATTATACTATATGAGGGGGGCTGGCCCGTCTACCAAGCCAGCCCATTAAACGGGCCAGCTCACTTCCATGAAGCAATGTATGGAGTGTCTGTGTTGTGATTACATGAAACGAGCCAACCCGTTAAGAGAGCTGGTCCGCTTTCGCCAAGGCAGGCTGGCTCGGTAAACGGGTTGGCTTGTTTCCATGTAATCGCAAAACAGGAGAGCCAGCTTGGCACCTGGGCTAGAATAAAACAATAAAGCATTATCTTGCAGCCTCCTTAACAATAGAGGATGACCATTACCAAACGATACAGATACAGTAAAGCATTACCATAATCAGGCAGCCGACTGACCGAGCCAGCCTGCTTCCATATAATCGCAACATCAGCTCTGTCTTCGGTTCACGGGTCAGCTTGCTTCCCGAGCCAGCCCACCTCCATATAATCAGCACCTTAGTTTAATGTTGGGATAAACATAAAATAGCTTCTAATGGTACAAAGAAATGTCTTTCCTCTTGTAATTACTAGTCTATATACTTACTGTACTGTATTGTAATTTACTTACTGTATTGTAAGTTACTAGTCTATATACTTACTGTATTGTAGGTGCAGGTACTGCGTTCCTGTGTCAAGGGGATTTAAGACAAACAGTGAAGCACCATGAGATAAAGCAAGCATGGACTTTTGTCGAATTTGTAATGTGGGTGATGGCTTGGTGTGGCGCGTCAACTATTCTAGAATTTTGAAATGAGGCTGGTACTTCTCCCAACGTTGAACTAACGCTCGTGCAGCAGATTATAACTAATCAATTTCTAAATCCCCAAATCACTCCACAAAATTTGTTTCTTTCTCCATTCAGTCGAGTCTTTAGAGAATTTGATCAATGTTTTTTTAACGTTTTCAGTGTTTTTGAAACCGAAAATTTTAAGAAACTCACTCATACCTCAAGAAACAAAAGATTAAAAAATTTATAAAAATTCCTAGAATCTAATTCTGGACTTTCTTAAGTCATACTGAAAAATATTACTAAGAAATGTTTTCATTTATCATTACTTTACTTTCAGGAAGATCCACTTGTTAGTGACTTTATTACAGTACTTTTACTTGATTAATGTCTGGACAGAGATAATAATGGTTTCATAAATTGAGATCCCCAATGATAAAAAACAACAAAAGTTTGAGGAATCTTCTAAGAGACTGTATAAAGAAACTTTCAGTGCTCAAAATCGGATGATTTTAAGAAACTTTCAGTACTGGGCCAATGGCTAAGTTTCTTTAAAAATGTGTGTAATGGCCTTCTGGAGAGTTGCTGCTAAAAAAATAGTTGATAATTAAACTGACCGTCACTTACTTGTTGCTGAATGGGCTTGAGAATGTGCAGGGCATTGACACCTGTGAGAAACAAAAGCCTTTTTACAAAAATAAAATCATTAAGGTTAAATTAAATCATTAAATCATTAAGTGATTTCCCTAGGCCAAGTAATATAAAACAATTATTTTTCTCCCGCATCCAATTTTCAATGCAACCAATGCTCCCAGCGCAATCTTTACTGATTCCATGCTGTACTACTGTACAGTGGCGGGGCAAGACAAAAAATAGTGAGGGGGCAAAAGTATAAAATTTTCAGACTGGGAGGGTAAAAAGGTATACCCAGACATTTTTTATTGCATTTTTCAATTACAATTTTAGCCAAATTATTGGAAGTGGGGGGGGGGGGCATTTGCCCCCTCATACCCTCCCCTGGCCACGCCACTGCACTGAGCTTTATCACAACCAAAGCCGGTCCCGATTGCCGCTTCTGCTCTGAACTTACCAAGCTGTATCACAGTAGGCCATAATGGTCCTGTTTCTGTGGAGGAACCAATTAAGGCCCGTATGCTCGCTTGTACTCACTAAAGTTTACTCCACACAATATATTTTTGTAAAATCCATGATTGGTATCTTCATGAAGAGAATGAAATATAAACAGGGACTTTCCTAAGCAGAAGAAGGAAGTATTGCAGGTAAATTCCAGTACATTTTCATTTTTTTCAAATTCCCAGGTAAANCCTCAAGAAACAAAAGATTAAAAAATTTATAAAAATTCCTAGAATCTAATTCTGGACTTTCTTAAGTCATACTGAAAAATATTACTAAGAAATGTTTTCATTTATCATTACTTTACTTTCAGGAAGATCCACTTGTTAGTGACTTTATTACAGTACTTTTACTTGATTAATGTCTGGACAGAGATAATAATGGTTTCATAAATTGAGATCCCCAATGATAAAAAACAACAAAAGTTTGAGGAATCTTCTAAGAGACTGTATAAAGAAACTTTCAGTGCTCAAAATCGGATGATTTTAAGAAACTTTCAGTACTGGGCCAATGGCTAAGTTTCTTTAAAAATGTGTGTAATGGCCTTCTGGAGAGTTGCTGCTAAAAAAATAGTTGATAATTAAACTGACCGTCACTTACTTGTTGCTGAATGGGCTTGAGAATGTGCAGGGCATTGACACCTGTGAGAAACAAAAGCCTTTTTACAAAAATAAAATCATTAAGGTTAAATTAAATCATTAAATCATTAAGTGATTTCCCTAGGCCAAGTAATATAAAACAATTATTTTTCTCCCGCATCCAATTTTCAATGCAACCAATGCTCCCAGCGCAATCTTTACTGATTCCATGCTGTACTACTGTACAGTGGCGGGGCAAGACAAAAAATAGTGAGGGGGCAAAAGTATAAAATTTTCAGACTGGGAGGGTAAAAAGGTATACCCAGACATTTTTTATTGCATTTTTCAATTACAATTTTAGCCAAATTATTGGAAGTGGGGGGGGGGGGGCATTTGCCCCCTCATACCCTCCCCTGGCCACGCCACTGCTACCGTACTGTGCAATCACGGTGTGAGGATTGTGAGGATTGCACCGCTGTTTTGCATGTCTCGTCTGAATATGTGTGTTTGGTTCGTTTTGTATGACCAAAGTTTCCGTATACTGTATACTGTATCCTTTGTCCTCTATTGTCTATTTTTAAAAAGTCTGTTCCTTTTCCTGGTGTGCACTGTGCAAGACCAAGTAAGTGCCAGAAAAATAGTTCACATGCTTTTATTTTATGAATCTGATCATTAAATTTGGCCAACCATATATCCCGCCATCACCACACCACCCGGCCCCTATTATATAAATAGTACATGATGGAGACAACTGAAAGAATACGAACGCAGTGCTGCCAATGACTCTCATTGCCCTAAAGGCAGTTTCTCTCAAACGTGCAAGTTCGATTGCCATCTTCTCTTTCAATTCACGTGTCTTGTTTACCTTTGGGCCAACATCAAGATGGCTACTCGTTGTTGTTGTTGCTGTTGCTATTACTGTTGTTGTTGTTTCAATGTTGTTGTAGCTGTTGATGGGCCTAAATCTTACAAACACAAAGAAGCAAGACCAACCAAAAGGAGAGGAGGTGGGGAGTTTGAAGCCAGCTGAATAAAGTGATTGACGACGTTACAGCAAATTTATCTCCAGGTATTGTATCATTTAGAGTCCAAAATTCTGTGCACGAGAAATCTTGACGATCCTGCCAGTGTGCCTTAACTGAGTTAACGAGCTGATGCTAGCTAGGGGGGGTCACGTCAGTCATGATATATCGATTTCGTCCCCGCTTAGCGTCATTCCGACGCTAACTTTCAGACCCCCCCCCCACCCTTAGCGTCGGTCCATTCAAAACTGATAAAAGGCCTATAACTGACATAATAGGCTAAGGTAGAACTGGAAGAGAACGGGAAGTACCAGGCCTAAACTTTCCCGCGATCCAACACCAACAGCCATACATAGTGGAAGCGGCAAACTCTGTACGCCACAGATTTACGCCAAGCATTCCTCTGTGTTACGCCAGAAGAATATACTATCATTGTCAAAAAGTCATTTAATATGACTTTCCAAGCGCAAAAGTTTACGCCAACCGTTCTCGGATTATAAAGAAATACGCCGGCGTAAAAATGACCAAGAGGCTGTACGCCACAGATCTGTGGCGTAACATACGCCGATTCCACTATGGACCAACAGCGATTCAACAAACAGTCTCCGACCGAGCAGATCGCGTGGAAATGGGTTCAGGGTGGGAGATGAATAAAAAATTATAAAAAAACATTCATAATTTTACAGAAATACGTCTATATGAAAATCGATGTATATAATTTTTATTTTTAGCGTCATGGATGTTGACCCCCCCACCCATTAACGTCGGAATGACAGAGACATCAATATATGACTGACCCCTAAAGTTTACTTTTGTTTAGTTTAGATAAGAAAGGGTGTAAAAAACGAAGACGATGATACAGAGAATGCCTTGGTTAGTACAATATTAGTAGTAAGTACAACATATATATTACCTGTTTAAGTAATAGCGGGATTGCCAAATCAGACTAGTATATTTGTTGTGAATGAGTACCAAACTGAGTACTCCATCATTTAAAAAGTACTCCAAGATTGATGATCATTTTAATTAAAAACCGAAGCCAGTTTTGGACAAAAATGCAGATGTGAAAGTACAGTGGCTGTACATTACATTTACAGTCTAATAAAATACCAAAACAGGAAACTTCATTTTCTGTATTATGTTAAAGGCAAAGATAGAGGCCTCAATTTTTTTAGTTCTTATTTTTGTAGCCATTGAAATCAAAATTCCCATCCCTTGAAAGTTTTCTGTTGAACAGACTTTGGAATTCAATGATAATTACTGCCATTTAATTGCTTTATGTTTTTTCTAAAAGGAGGACCTAAAAATCAAGAATTATACTAAAGAGAAGAAACATAATTTACTTAGTCTCATTTTTTTATTTCCTGCAATTTTTTGATTATCTAAATCATATCACAATAGTTCAGTTCAGTTCAGTTTCATATTTTAATGGCCTAACACATGGTTTGCAATTTCTCAGATGTAGTTGGATGGAAATGAGAAAAGTATTCAAGAGCAGAAGTATTTAAAAGGGAAAATGTCAGCAGAGGCGAAGAAATTTGCAAGAGTGCAGATAAAGCAGAATTTGAAGACATGCATTGTGGAATTATCAAATTTTCTTGCAAGGCAATGCAGTATATCATCTTCAGCAGCACTGGTAAGATATAAACTGGTTTTCACTTTCAAATTAACATTGTTGTGACATAATGGACAAAGCTTTCTCCCTCATACTCAAATGAAAGACCGTGATGAACCAAAAAACTCCACAAAAATATGCAATGAGTGCTGCGCAAGAGGACAGCGAGATACAGTACTGTATTCATGTTGCATTCAAAAAAGATCTAACATTCTGGATTCAGGCTACTTTGAAAGAAAAATTCCTGTTCTTAGTTCAATGCTCTTATGACCCATTACTTTCCCCAATTTTCTGAGCCCTTTCAATAATGTTCTCTGGTCTCTTTCAAGTTTCTTTGCGTGTGTTAAGTCATTCTCTTTTGGATATTCATCATACAATATTTATTTCATCAATTATGAAGCCAGTTATTAGCTACAGTAATGTGTTGAACAAAGTGAGAAACAAAAAAGTTCTCAAATTTCAATCAACTTATTTCCTAAGAAATCTTTTTATCATGAATTCTCATGATATTTACAGCACATCTTACCTTCTGTTATAGCCCTCAGTAATAAAGGTAGAAGATGCTACACAGATAATCAGTTATGTTTCTTGGATACCCAGTAAATCTGACAATGAATTAGGAGAAAATCCTACACTGTACATCGGGAAGAAATTTGCAGATTGTTTGAATCTCAAAATTAATGATCTGGTAATTACTGTTCATACTTTTACTTCAATTTGTCTATTTATAAATGATTTCTGTCATTAAATTTGTTAAGCTTACAGTAGGTATCATTGGTTGCAGTGTAAACAATTTTCGGGAATCTATTTCTTACCTATTTTAAAATTTGTAGTTTACTGCTCAACAAAGCCGTAACTACAGTATACTGTAGTCTGTCTCAAATTAGATGTCAGGTGACAACATCTGTCAATAGTAACAATTGAAGTGTTTTGCATGGGTCATTTTACTTTAAATCACAAATTTCACCTGACATCTACACACTTTACTGTATNTGAGACGCATTAATGGCCTCAAATTCAAAGCGTAGATTTTGTGGGTTTACCGAGTACTCATTGTCCAGAAGCGGATTTGGTGTTTCATGTATCTTGTCACTGAGGCTATTGCCAATACTGCAAAAAAATTTATTCATTGATTTCGCAATAATTTCATTATCACAAATTTGCCTACCATCAACTTCAAGTGCTGCGATCTGAGTGGTTTTCGATTTCTTTTAAGATCGCCGTTCTACGAGGCAATTTCATTTGTGAAAAACTCTCGCTTTAATTCGGTATTCAGCTTATTGACTTTGTTACGCATCTGCCAGTAAGCTTCCATCAGGATTTTGGATTTTGAACGCACTGCTTTTTTTTTCAACCTTTCTCTAGCAGCAGACATTTGCTTTAAATCTTTTGTCAACCAGGGACTAAACTTTTCGGAAACACGCCTATTACGTACTGGAGCATCTTTTCAAGTATAAAGAGGATGGTGACAGGGGGGGGTTGCTGGTACTGGGTACTGGCCCCTGTGGTACCTGGTACTGGGACCTTTGGTACCGGGTACTGGTTGGTATGAGGGTGGTACTGAACAAATTTTCCAAGAACTAGATGTTATGTTATCAACCAAAGAAGTAACCAACCAAATGGTTCAATATATGTTATGTTGGAGCTGGAGGCTCAGTTTTTATAGCAAAAAAATCATTTCTTAGAATTTGAGAACACTTATGTGCAGCAACCTCAGCTATCACACAACTTCCTTAAAAAACAGACTATTTTAATCAAGAAATTAGGCTTCCCATTGCCTGAAAAACAATAGCATTGAAGCAGCCATAATCAATGTATAAATGACAATAGATCAAGTATGAAAAATGGAAAAAGAAAATTCACAACAAACCAGAATGTGTACCTGTCAGGCTATATAATCATGATACCGTCGTGGCATAGAGCGTGCTCTTGTTCTGGTAGCACTTCGTTCAAAAGCACGAATCAAGTCTACAGGATTAGATTGATCGTCATCATTCGAATCACTGTTTTCCTCTCTTTCACTTTCACTTAACTCATCGTCACTTAAACCGCAGTCATCAGTGCTATCTCCCCTAGCAGTTGTCAGTATTTTCAAATAGTCAGCTTCGGAGATCAAAATATTTCCATCCTTCTCTTCAATACTGCCCACCAAAGAAGAGTCCCCAATTATTTCATCTACGGAAACTGTAGCCCTGGCACCACGAATAAACACAAAATCTTCCTTTTCTGATTGGGTAAAAACAATCCCAGCTATTGTCTTATTCGTGGCACGTATCGGCCCTTTCCTGAGGAGAAAGCCAAAAAACATCTCCTCGGGTGAACGTTTTACTGCATACAAATGCTTAAAATCGATAATTTCGATAGCGTTGACTTCTTCTTCTGTTGCCTCGGGCTCCTGGGGTATTCCGGACAAAATCTGGTCTACGTCGACAACATCTCGATTCTCGTCTGGCGCAGTGTACAAATAAAGAGGAAGTGTCCCGGGTCTATCCTTAGTTGTTGCCCCTCGTATCTTTTGTTGCCGCATACCTTGCCCAAAGTCTCTCCGATACTCCAGTAGGTCTTGCACTACCTTTTTGTCATACTTGAGAGGTTTCTCTTTCTTAACTGGTTCAACGACAGCTGAGCATGTCAATCCATCTGACGATGGCATGTCATAGGTTCTCCCTTCCCTTGTGTAGTACGGAAATCCAGCATAAACCAACGTGTACAAGGCATCTTCGCTTGCATCAACAAAGTTAACTGCAACATCGAATTGCGTTGGGGTGGGAACAAAGTCTCTAATTATGCCGTTGAAGTATTCATTATTAAGTGTTAGCAGCGACTTCAAATTCAAGCTTTCCAACAGATTTGGGTTATACATTTTTGCTAAATGTTGAAGCTGCTCCAGAAGCTTTAATAGTTGCTTAACAGACCTAACTGTTTTTTCAGCTGGAGTACCTTGAGGACCCTGGCAAACCAAATTATGGTTGAAGGATGTTTTTGCGTTGCATAACATCTCCTCCAATATTTGAACAGCTTCCTTGATGAAGCTCAGTGCTTCTTCGACACTATTGGCACAACTTTTACGCAGAATATCTTTGTGAACATTAAATGCAGCAAATATCAATCTCAAGATGCGTGAGAATTTCATAAGGCTTTCTACGTTGGTTATTATCCTAACATTTCTATTGTCAATCATGAAAATAGATTTATGCTGTATGGCCACACTTATCAATCTCAAGATGCGTGAGAATTTCATAAGGCTTTCTACATTGGTTATTATCCTAACATTTCTATTGTCAATCATGAAAATAGATTTATGCTGTATGGCTAACGCCATCGGAAGCTCGGTACATGCAACTCCTTGGTGCCCATCAACAGATTTCTTCTCCCCAAGTCCCATAACGACATTTACTTTTTTCTCTTCCAAGTCATATTCTTTGACCTGCCTTGCAACTATGTCTGTGAAAATAACTTTTCTTAGTGGAGAGTAAACAATTCCATGGATCTTGGTGCAATCCGGAGTATTGTTCTTGATCAACAAATCACAAGCACCTGATTCTATGCTGACGATGTAAATACCGCCCTCTTGACTTCCGTCCGCGATAAAAAGGTTGCCGTCTGGTGTAACTGTCAATGATCTTGGCAAAGAGGTGCTCGCTAGCTGGCAAACCTTTCTTCCCTCACCAAGCAGACAGTAGTCGTTGTTTTCCAATCGCACTTCAATTACAGATTTGTCATCATGATCAATCACATATATTATATCATTTCCAAATGAAGTAATTGCTATCGGCGTACCTATCTTCATATTTGTAACATTGAGGATTTCAGGGTCATTCGAGCTTTCCTTTAAAAATCTTTGGATGCATTGAATGTAGTCATCCTTTAAAACTCGTTTTCCTTTTCTAGAAGGAATATTGATACTATTGTCATCGGCAAATTTCTTCAACACGTGCAAGGTCAGCTTTTGCAAAGTGTTTGGCCTAACTTTCATCTCATTTTTAATGTCTATGACTGATATTTTCCTGTCAGCGTTATCGCACACTAACAGAAGGTTACACGCAAATGTGCATGCAATCGGCGACTTTATTTTCTTTGTCTCTGTGACAACAGCCGGGCAGTGCAGCTTTAGATGATAAACCTTTCCACATGCTACATCAGTTATGTAGACAGATGATGCATCGTTTGGATTTGAGCATATTCCAGTTGGACTTTGCAAAATACCGATTTTGTTGTCGTCACTTTTACTGAACTTATCGGGAAGCAATGTGTAAATCACGTATCCTTTTCCCGCAGACATCACTTGATCCAAGCATTTCTCGACATCTGGGGACCCAACATATGCAACACTGCTAGTTGACTGTCTATCTCGATGTCGGAATGCTTCCAGTGGGGCTGCTTTTCTTAGCTGTTTCCCAATACTATTAGCTCCACAATCTTTAAAATCTTGGCGCAATGTCATTAAAAGACGCAAGTTGATACGCCAACCATCCAAAAACAGCCACCAATTAGCGAGAGAAGCTTTAAGTGCTTTAGCATCATGTACTGCATCAGATGATACAATCAGCAACGAAAATTCTGGATCATCGTCCTTTTCCAGTAACTCTAAGCATTTTTTATTTTTCTCTTCACAATCTGATATGAAAACAATAACAGCAAACTTGAAACAGGGAGTGCCCCTCAAGATGCATTTACTGCATGCTCTCAGTTGGGGATGAATACTGGTATGACCTTTAATGGCACAATCACCGCACACGATTTGGTCAGTAAAACATTTATCACATTTGCTGTTGCAATTGTCAATTGTATCTTGTTGGAGGATAACTTTTCCGGTATTCTTGGATTCTTCTTCAAGACAACATAAACAGGTTTGGTGACCCTTGACACTTGCTATAACTTGTTTTGCAACATCTTTCCCAGACTCCCTGGATACAACGTAATCAGCTCCATCAGCAAGGCAAACACAGTTGTCTAATGTTGTTGTTACTGCTATTTCTGCAGAGGTATGCATGGATTCTTTAAGCTCTTGTGGATTTGGGATTGGATTTTCCATAATAAATCTTTTGTCAATACGCTTAGATGATCCAACAAGCTCAAGTTTATTCCTGTCTAGCTCTAAACTTGGTTTCATTCCTATACCATCTCGGCCTAGGCTCACTCCAATCACTTTTACACCAGAGTTTGAAACCAAGATCGATTTTGATTTTTCAAGTGCAATGCGCAGTTCAGATATTAAGAGGTTCCGATAGATTCCGCTGTCTGTAGAGTAACCAGGGCGCTTACGTTGTATTGTGCGAGGATGAGGGAGAGGAATACCATATTTTCTCATGTCAATGCCGTGGCTTGCCCTGCTTCCAGATTTTGAGGATACCTTCTCTCCAGGCCCTCTTAACAAATGAGCGCATCTATGACCCCTTCCCACACGAATGATAGTTCTTACCCACCGCTCAATGACAGGGTCCCATCTGAATTTAACAGCACTGCTGTGGTTGTATGTCATGAATTCAAGACTGCTTTTTATCAACTTGAAAAGAATATGATCTTTAGGCAGGATACCGTTCTTTATAACTTCATCAAGTTTCATGGACACTGGATCGATATAGCTATATCTAATTTCTTCATCGTTAAGAAATTCTGGCATTTCATGAACGTCATAATCAGAGCAACTGTCATAAGAATCAGAAGAATCATAGCCTTCGGCATCAACCTCTTGCGCATGCCAAATACTATCGTCCAAGTGGCAGTTTGTCGTCCAATCTTCAGGCTCTTCATGAAGCACAGTAAAAGAGGTACTTGAATCAAACGTCGTGACAAACTGATCAGGAAGGATGTTCGATGTTTCCCATTCCGTTGGAATCTCTGATTTTTGCAGTCTTTCACAACTGCCTGCATGTTGACCCTCAAAATCCAAGACAACCCTATTAAGATGGGATGATACAACTATTGGAATTTCAGCACCACTTGGTGAAGGCTGGACTTGTGCAGATGACAACATCCCACCGGATTGCTTCTGTTCTTGTTTGGAGGATATATCAGATGGAGGTACTTCATTACTCTCTAAATATCGTTCTTCCCCAGTGAAGCAACCTGGCCCATATATGTTTCCAGATAGACTTACATTATCAGGTAATTCCCACTTACAATGAGCATCCTGCTTCTCTAAAGCCAAGTCCCAAAAGTGATTGTGCTCAATAGTAGAGTTGCCTGCCTCGCTATGGTTATGTCCAGAAGGTAGTGATGGAATATCAGTCATTTGGTAAACTTCATCAAGAACTTCAGCAAAGCTATGTAGGATAAAAATCAATAATCC
The DNA here is from genome assembly GCA_004194415.1 of Aurelia aurita. Taxonomy (NCBI): domain Eukaryota; kingdom Metazoa; phylum Cnidaria; class Scyphozoa; order Semaeostomeae; family Ulmaridae; genus Aurelia; species Aurelia aurita. Next base: position 758,525 of record REGM01000035.1, read on the forward strand.
ATTTTTTATTCTCTATGAGGTCTTTAATGCTACAAATCAAAATGCGGCTCTCATATAAAGTTACTTGATTGCATAACCTTGTCTATTTCTTTAATGATCCTACAATTTTTATTCATTATTGACAGTAGATACCCAAAAAGTTTACAAATTTTGGCCATTCTCTGAAACTATCTACAATATTTAGGATATACTATTGAAAGATGGGATTTGCATTCTTCTCGACATGGAAACTTCTTACTGGGTGACCTGGGTACATACAAACTGAAAGCAGACACTTGAAAACATTAAATGTCAAATTCATTAATTCAAAATTTCAATAGTAAAATCCTGTTATATAAAAATCGAAAGTACACAGCAAGAAACACGAGATAGCACAGTTTCAAAATTGTAGTAGCAGCGGAAGCAATGTTCAGTTTAGAAAAGTCTATCAATTTAAAGTTTTGAAACAAACATATTTTACATTTCTTTGTTTTGTGTGTTACTGATACTGATAGGAGTGCCCATTTCGTCATCTATGACCACAACTTCTTGCACATTCTTTGAAGCAACTCTTTGAAAGGAATCTGAATTAGTAAAGCTTCTGATGGACATCTGCTTTGCTGTCATATTGGCAAACTGCCTACTGCATCTATCATAATGTCTGTGTTCTGTAGAAAAAGAGAATTGAATCAAACATGGTAAGCCCCAGGATGAAAATATTCACTTCATGACATATCCTGACAAATATACCTTTTCTAGAAAATTTTTGAAAAAGTGAACTCAAAGGGAATCTTTGAGTATAAAAAATAGCTCGAGCCACATTCATTCAAATTCTGGGCTGTCAATAGCAATTTTTCCTGTTGACATAGATCAGTTACCAAAACGATAGAGAAACTTAACTTACAAAGAGTGTCTTATTACTCTTGATCTTTGCGTATAGAAGAGCTTAAGGGGATATGACAATGGTTTTTAAAATTATGAAAGGCATCGTCGACTTGAACTATATGAAGTTTTTCAAGTTAAGTACAACAAAAACAAGAGGACACGAGCTCAAGCTGTTTAAGCAAAGAAATCACCTGAACGTTAGACAAAATTTCTTTACGCAAAGAATCGTAGAATCGTGGAATAAGCTACCAGAAGAGATCGTGAACTGTACGTCAGTATTGCAGTTTGAAAAACTTTATGATAGCTACCATTACAAACACAAATACAACTTCTAGGGTTTTATAGGCTGCAATCCTCGTATTCCTTTATTTGATATATCATTCTTATATTATAACATGGTTTGGTGCATGTCAAGGTCTACTGTCTTTGCACTGCTACTTTTATTGAAGGTTTTATTCTCTTTAAGACAATAAATCTAATTTCAACTTTTAAAAACTTACTAAAATTTGCCAGCCTCCTGCAAGCTCTGATATATACACTTACTCCACATATACCACATTTGATGTTGAGTTCATCAATTGCCAATGAGTTATGCAGCTCTTTGACACCTGGAGCAAATAAAAGCATTGTGATTAATCATTAATTGACTAATCATAAGACACAAGGACACTGTTAATCAACTGTTGTATCATGTCATGTCTCACTTTTATTTTTACGAAATATTGACACTTAAAGTAATTATTTTGAATTATTGTTCATTTAAAAAATCCCTGTTAATGGTTGATTATAACAATTATCAATATTTTTATTCCATTTTGATATCCTAAACTTAATCAAATAATAAAAAAGTACTCATCTTGCATTGTACATATTTAGTGCTGAAAACAAAATGACAATCAACCAACAATTAATTAACAGATCATATCTAGCTACAATTATATGGCAGGAGAATTTTATTAAAATTTGGCCTTTAAAACTAGATATGACCCCAATGGCAAATTGAAACTCTCATCAAAAATTCCTGAACAAATTTAGCACTGAAATCAATCAAAGTTTTCTAAAATTGAAAGAAAATACTGTAGAAGTCATTATGGAATGACGTTATGCTCTAATAATTAAAATGTTACAGCTATGGAAAATCTGCATTCATCTTTAAAACCCTATATGACTCACGATTTCTGAAGGTAGCAAATTTCTCCTCCTCAGTGGATGTTCTATCGAATTCCTTTCCAGTTTCTTTAGCATTTCTTATTTTGCATGATATGGCAATCTTTGCAGCTGTCTCTCCTGTGTGCTTTGGATGGGGAACCAACAACTTTTGCACTTTACCTGCATTGCTGGCTCCTTGGGAATGTTCTTCTCTTACTCTTTTCAGGTTGTTCACTGAACTTAACCGAGTTTGAATGAGCTTCACTGAAACAAATTGATTAAAGTTAAGGTATATTTAACTGATGATTTGCTTTCCAGTTCCAACCAATTTGCTGAGGACAATACCACATTCACCTCACCTTTTCCCAGTTGGCACATCTCTGATCACAGCAAATATATATAATGTTCTTTATTTTGCAATGTTTTTATCACCAACAACTTAAGTAACTAAATAGCTAACACAGTGGGGGTAACGTGGGCCATTCAATTTTACCCTCCCAACAAAAGGATGCACAACAGTCATTTGCAGCAAAGAGAAACTTTTCTAATTAAACAGATCCTTGATTCAGAAATAAAACTAAGAACATAGTCGGATACTAACTCTGGTGATGATAGGGTAATGCAATAACACTTGCAAGAAACCAGTACTGGGATAGCCATAAAACAAGCTAAAAAGTTAACCTACCCCAGCAAGCAAGCAGCAAAAAAGCACACCCCTAAATTCCCTGGGCCCTATTGGATCATTGCACCATAAAATACTCCCTCAGTAGAAGTGCATGCACGCACATGCTAAGTTGCTTGTTTTTGTTTTGCCCCAAAACCATAAATTTACCAAGGGCCCCACACGCCTCCCCTACACCACTGGGGGTATTCCAAGATTCCCCACCAATTATAGATTTCAACTCAGTACGTTCCTCCACATGGCAATAATAAGGTCGTTGCAGCAATAATCATCAATGAATTTTGAATAATAGAAAATTATGAAAAACTGCAGAAAATTCTTATTACTACTGTAAGTGTAGATGCTACCAAATGACCCAATTTTAGGTTGACATGAACTTCCATTTGGGGGTTTCTGTAAAAAGTTACTGTCTTTTGAGTGTAATTGTCAAAATGCTTGCTTTGGCCCTCTTTAACCCTGACTTGGACCCCAATTGTTAGGCCACAATGGGAGTACTGTACCCCCCGGGCCTAAATTAACCAAAGTAATTCAAATCTACTCACATGTTATTTGATAAGCTTTGGCTGGAATTTTTTCGATATATTCCTTCCGGCATGTTTCCCAAGCTGACTGATTTGTAATCGCGATTGGTGTTTTTTTATCGCTGTCGTAAAGCCACACTTCCTTATCGACGGTGCCTCCCAGGCCGTACTTTGCAAGGCGACCTGCGACATCCAGCTCTCGCGAGCTAGCTTCCAGCCAGTTGATAAAATTTATCGTTTCTTGCTGGTCTTGATTATACCGAACCAATTCCAGCCTTGGTCCTCCGCCTATTGGGTTTGACTCTCCTCTTCGGAACAAAGCAACTGCGATTAACAACGCATTCGAGTTTCGATGCCACACCGACGACATTTTATTTGTTGGCCTAGGCTTGGAGGCTTGGAGAATTTCGCGCGCTTTATGCAGCCTCGTTTGGAAAATTGATGGCTTAGGCTGAAACACTGTGACGTTTTTCCGTTAGTTTTATTTGGTTTTCACCTTTCAAATAACACAAGAAGAGCTTGCTGAAGAAAAGAATTTCTTGGATTTTATTTTATTTAGAATTTAGTTCATTTCATTCGTCAATTATTTTCTATTATTGTTACTGGCTATTTTAAATGTGTACTTGGTACCTGGCTCTATGGTACCTGGTACTGACCATACTGGTACTGGGTACCGGACCGTCTGGTACTGGGTACCGGACCGTTTGGTACCTGGTACTGCCCCCTTGGTACCGTGGTACATTTTACCTGTCACCATCCTC
>REGM01000035.1:775687-803310 GCA_004194415.1 Aurelia aurita
CCTGGGGTCACGTGGGGCGAGGGCGTATATGCAGGCTTTGTATGCTGCACTTCCTCATTCCGTTATCGTGATCCACTTGTAGCTGTATTTTCGCTATTGCTGCTTATTTGTTGCAAGTTTGTGCTTATTTTCCCCACCCTCCCAGTCCCTCTTAAGTTGGCCTTGTCTTTACGCTCTGCCTTGGCTTTTTTCATTCTGCCTATTTCCATTCTCATTTCCACAGAATTCTCTGTGGGACAGGTGCGTTGGTCCGAAAATTATTTTCCTGTCCAATCACCGACCTTAAAGTGTGATATTCTTCAGGCAGTTCGGGCTGGCGTAACAATGCCCACTTCCTGAAAGGGGGGTTACCCTAGGGGTAGTTTTAGGGGAGAGTATTAATGGCTGTTTATGGTTGCTTGCATTCAAGTAAGGATATGGAATATCAATCACCTCTAATTGACTCATTGTTGCTGAAAACAGTAATGACGTCAATGGTAACATTGACGGGCTTTCTCGAAATCTGATTGCAAGAACATACAGAGTTGAGGGCAATAGGACACCTTGTACGCCTAAAAAGTAACCCTATAGATTTTCCGTCGTAGCTCAGGAACAATGGAACAGAGTTTGAATGCTGCCTTTTCAGATATGTACTTTGATTTTAGCTAGAAACTAACTTCCCCATACTTTTTCATTGACATTTTTTACAGCTTCTGAAGGTTTAAATAACGTCCTCAAAGAACATTTTCAAGGCTTGTCAATTCAGCTTAAGAACTTTTTCTTGAAGGTTTCATTTTTTATAAAAGTTGTTCTTGTTTTTAGAAGCAATTGTAGTTTTTGAAAGCTGAAAAACATTGTTTGTAATGAGATTTTCTAAAAATGATATATCTCCTACGACCTTTTTCAATAATAAAATCTCGTAAGAGTCCCCCCAAGGGTCCTTTGATTTGTAATTGTTTTCAAACTCAGAACAGCTTCTCCAGGATTTGCAGACATTTACGTTATGCTCTAAGCTGCAATCACTTAACTTTATTAACAGCTAGTCCTAAATATACCAGAGTACCACCCCCTGGATCGCAACGTTTGCACATAAGAGCTCTTCTGTGTCTTTTGTGTCGCAAAGTTGGCTTTGTTGGCTTTGTTGCTTTGTTGTCTGGCGGTCTGGCCTGGTTGATATTTTTAGCATATTATCCGGCTCCTGCTGAAATGCGAAACACGGAACGAAACGAGGAACGGAACGAGGAACGGAACGGAACAGAATCAGTTGCTGAAATACAAAACCGTACTACTGAAATACGAATCCGATTTCCAGGTATTGCTGAAATGCGGAACAACGCATTTATAGCAGGGAATTGCATCATTGCATTCCTGAAATACGAAACGACTTTGTTCTTTAATTGGATAATATTCTCACAAAAGCTTGATCAATTGCCTGCAAAATTGCTGAAATACGGAATGACAGATGATTTAATTGCAGCAATGCATAACGGATTTGTTCGGTAATCTGATTGTTAAAATGCAGCACGTGATAAAGTAAATTGTTAAAATGCAGCACGTGATAAAGGAAAGGCGGGATTTCAACATTTCAGTGATCAGATAGTTGAGCTTTCTTTTGAGTTTCATTTAAAACATATATGGATTGATTTAAAATCACATTATAAAGAATCTCACCGTAAAGCACTATATTTCCAGGCAAAGTGGAAAGAATAATCTTAGAAAGAAGCAAGAGATGACTGAACATAATCGTGAATTTGGACGATTGTCAAGGGAGTGTCAATCAATTCTGCCTCTTATGTCTCGTTCAATTCTTACCCTGGCCATCCCCCCGGGACACCCCCGGGCATTTGCTCAATAAATATTCCCGGCCCCCAGGCATTTGACTGGAGGGGCATTTGAGCTTAGGCACTGTACAGTTACTGGGAATATAGCATGTTCTCAGTGCCCGGCCCCCGGGCATTCGCCAAAAAAGTTTGCCCCGCCCCCGGGCGTTTTGCGCAAGAATTTTTTGTTTTACCCCGAGCTGCCCCGGGGAGATGGTCAGGGTAGGAATCAGCGGCGGGGCCAGACCAAAAATAGTGGGGGGCAAAAGTCTAAAATTTTTAGACTGGGAGGGTAAAAAGGTATACCCAGACATTTTTATTGCATTTTTCAATTACAATTTTAGCCGAAATATTGGAAGTGGGGGGGCATTTGCCCCCTCATACCCCCCCCCTGGCCACGCCACTGGTAGGAATTGAACGAGACATTACGCTTGCATTACAACTTACAACAACCAGATTACTGAAAAATTTCATCTATTGTGCAAGCAATTGAATCATAAAGGTGAGAATTTTTTCCAATCAAGGAACAAAGCCGTTTTGTGTTTCAGTAATGCCATTGTTAGACCGCGGCTCGAAAAGGTCTAAAAAGTGTGAGTTCTTTCATCAAAAATCAGTCTCATCAGAAAAATATAGGAAACATAAAACTTACGACCTCAATTATTCGGCAGCGACTTTAGGGCAACAACAGGAACGACTCAATTCTTTACTCGACTTGATAATCGATCTCAGCAACAGTAACGGCAAGAATATATTCCTAACTAAACTTAAATTTAATACAACTAGCGACTACAATATCTTTGGTCCTTCGGCAAATTCGGCGGCTTGAGGTCGGCGACAGTTCTTGCGTCTTGCGGCTCTACGTCTCGTCTCTATAAAAAGTCACTTGACGCTACCTTATGTCCAAACTCGAGGCACACCTAAAACTACCTAATAAGGCCTAATTACATAAATGATAACCAATGAAAACTGAATATGAGAACAATAATATATATTAACCAATCAGCATTTACTTAAACAGTATCGAGTTTGGCATGAGGCCGGACCAATAGGGTAACGTTAAATATTGCACCACAGTACTTTTGGCATCAAGTGCACACGTGAATTGTTCGTTGTTATCTTTCACACAGCATGGGCCATAGGCCCCCATATCATAACACCATGATGCAATTCCCTGTTATAACTGCGTTGTTCCGCATTTCAGCAATACCCAGAAGTCATTTTTCCATTTCAGTAGTACGATTTTGCATTTCAGTAGTACGGTTTTGCATTTCAGCAATTTGTTTTTTTCCGTTCCGTTCCTTGTTCCGTTCCTCGTTCCGTTCCGTGTTTCGCATTTCAGCAGGAGCCTATTATCCCGTACAATGACACGACCCATATTTTATATCAACATACCAGAGTGTTGACAGATCACATCTACAAGACCTGGCGTCAAGTTCAAGAATCTTGATTAATTCTACCGGTATTGCTGGATGTATCAAAATGGCGTCTGATACTGTTTCGTATCGCATTGCAAATACCAACGACTTTGATGCTATCGAGGAATTCTTAATCAAGCATTTTGTTCCAAATGAACCAACAAATCAGGCCGTTTCTTTAACTGGAAACATGGAAACGAGAATTTTTTTGCGACCAATGATACAGAGCTGCCTGTCTGATCCTACCAGTTATATTGCCTTAAACGAAAAGAACGAAATTGTTGCAGTGGGCCTAAATTGTCAGTGTGATTTGGAAGAAATACGAGGCACAACAAAAGAGGGTAGCAGAGCGGATGCACTTGTTCAAGAAGCCAATGCTGGCCTATCGAGTGATCTGAGCCCTTTGGGTATAATAGGAAGATATTTAGGTAGGATCGAGGCTGGTTATGAAGATCTAATCCCACAAAGCTGCATTAAAATCGTCAAATTTGTCATCTTATGTGTAAATACAGTTGAATATGGCCGAAGAGGGATTGCTTCAAAAGTGCTCCAACTGTCAACTGAAAATGCTCTTATCCTCGGCTGCACTGGGGCACTGTCAACGGCGACTGCCAATGCTTCTCAGTGCCTATTTCGAAAAGCTAGCTTTGAAATTTTGAAGGTGATAAATCATGAGGCTTTTGTCGACGAAAATGGAAAAGGTTTGATTAACTGCAAAGATGGAACCAATCAAGGACAGCTTGTATTTAAGCGAATGAGCACAACGATGTAAAGCTACGAAAAGTCGGAGATGTCTGGGATAAATTGACTGCAAATTTGTCGTTGCAGAAGAAGTTTGACTTCTCGTATGAGAAATTTTAGATTTTAACTTAAGTAGTTCAATAAAGCTTGCTTTGCCAAATTCTCTTTAATCTCAAACTTAAAATTTTAGATCCGTGAAATTTATTTTGAAATCGTTGAAGCAGAATTGTGACTTCTATATCAGGCATTTATTGGTTTTATGGTAAACAAATCTTGTTTAACTACTGTACTTTAATCTCAACTTTTTTGTTTTTGAATCAATAATTTCTGTGACAACGTTCGTGCAATCGCAAAAGCTGGCCTAAAATTATTGATATAATCATGGGCGATAAGAAACGCGGTATTTAATTCCTAAAAAAATTCTTGCTGTGTCCCTATGCCCGTGAAGGTTGCTGTTGCTGCGTCAGGAGAAAGAGAAGGAGAGAGAGAAAGAAGAGTATACTTTCTTCAGTTCACAGTCACTTAAATCAGAACCGTAAACAGTTCTGCAGGGTTAATGGTGTTGATTCAGAGATTGGGGATATAGAGGTTTGTAAAAGGGTTCGGCAGGCACGAGCGTTAGACAGAAACGACAACAGTATCGAGTTTCCCTTTTGATCTTTAATATTCCTTCTTTAGACTTTAAACCAATGCTAGTGAGATTCTGGTTGGCTCTCATTCCTCGGAGCTCTCTAATATTACATCAACTATAACCACAGGCGCATCCCAGTCTTTCTCAAGCACTGTATGCCCTTTTAAAATACCAAATACCAATCGCATTAAAACAACAAGAAACACTAAGAGCTTTCACAAGACTCTTGTGCTGGTGGTAATCCACCCTTCCTACACTAGCATCACTTATCCATTTCTGTTCTGTTTAATGTAAAGTTGAACCTCTTATTTATACAAATTAATACTCTAAAATATCTAAATAAATAAAGAAGTAATTACTCTCTGTAGTGGTTGCGGCGGATACATTATCATCTACATTACCTGCATTAAGTTTGAGTCATACAATAGTAGGCATACGCTCTAAAGTAATATAGTTTCCTAATGAACCTTTCGGCCTTGGTCACAGAGCGCGCGAAATGTCTACGACGCACATGCAGTTCCTTATGATACAACAAACAAAGAGTACCGCTTAAACATTACGAATGAAGGAAAAATAAGTTTAGAATGAATGGGCAATACCTAGAGTAAATTGGCCTAAATGTACCTGTATTACATACCTCCCCATCTAGAATGGAATCGTCCTCGATTCTTAAACGAGTAAGCTACGGAATTATATAACAAGATTAATAAAATTAACGTTCAAAAGTTCATTATTCCTCTTCTACTTTTAATCCAATTTTTCGACAAGTCCAAGTGAAATGTTAAGCAATTCTAACGACGTCATCCTTAGCTGTTGAGTATTCCATCGTCACCAAATGCATAAATATATCGACAATCCATATTTTATACCTTCTTTCAGGGAAATGTTCTTTCCGTCTTCAACCAATTCGTTTCTGTCTTTCTTTGTGGCTTGTGTTCGTGGTCTGTTTCCAGCACCAAAATGAATAAATCAATGAATCCCACATCTGACACCAATGTAAAAGGGTTCGGCAGGCACGAGCGTTAGACAGAAACGACAACAGTATCGAGTTTCCCTTTTGATCTTTAATATTCCTTCTTTAGACTTTAAACCAATGCTAGTGAGATTCTGGTTGGCTCTCATTCCTCGGAGCTCTCTAATATTACATCAACTATAACCACAGGCGCATCCCAGTCTTTCTCAAGCACTGTATGCCCTTTTAAAATACCAAATACCAATCGCATTAAAACAACAAGAAACACTAAGAGCTTTCACAAGACTCTTGTGCTGGTGGTAATCCACCCTTCCTACACTAGCATCACTTATCCATTTCTGTTCTGTTTAATGTAAAGTTGAACCTCTTATTTATACAAATTAATACTCTAAAATATCTAAATAAATAAAGAAGTAATTACTCTCTGTAGTGGTTGCGGCGGATACATTATCATCTACATTACCTGCATTAAGTTTGAGTCATACAATAGTAGGCATACGCTCTAAAGTAATATAGTTTCCTAATGAACCTTTCGGCCTTGGTCACAGAGCGCGCGAAATGTCTACGACGCACATGCAGTTCCTTATGATACAACAAACAAAGAGTACCGCTTAAACATTACGAATGAAGGAAAAATAAGTTTAGAATGAATGGGCAATACCTAGAGTAAATTGGCCTAAATGTACCTGTATTACAGGTTGGTGTTCCACAAGGCTCGTGCCTTGGCCCCTTACTCTTCCTGATCTATATCAATGACCTCCCACAAGCTGTCCAAGACTCCACTGTGTCCATGTATGCTGATGATACCAGTCTATGCCACCAGGCCAATAATTTGACTCAGCTGAATGAGGCTATCAACAATGATCTTAGACAATTGGACACTTGGCTACAAGGCAACAAACTTTCCTTGAATGTTGCGAAAACACATGCCATGCTTGTTTCTACTAAACAGAAACATACCACTCTCAAAAGTCGGAATTAAGATTTGGAACTGAAAATTCGTGAAAATGATCTGCAAGTTGTTCAAAAAACGAAATACCTTGGTGTACAAATTGACCGCTCTTTGGACTGGAAAGAACAAATCAAGGCGGTCTCTGCCAAGGTCTCCAGGGCAGTAGGCTTTTTGAAGCATGCCAAATCTTTCCTACCAAGAGAATCTTTGCAAGCTCTCTACACAGGCATTGTGGAGCCCCACTTTCGATACTGTTGTTCTGTTTGGGGCTGCGCCGGTTCAACTGAAATCAATCAGTTGCAGAAACTTCAAAAACGTGCTGCTAGAATTGTAACAAACAGCAGCTACGACGCCCCAAGCAGACCACTTATCGAAGGGCTGGGTTGGAAGACCATTCAGGAACTCATTCAACATGAATCTGAAACAATGGTCTTCAAGTCCCTAAATGGGTTAGCTCCACAATACTTGTGTAACCTCTTCACAAAAAACTCAGAATGCTCCTCCAGTAGCCTCTGCAATACAGAGACGGACCTGAGGCTACCTATGAAAAAAACAACAAATGGGCAAAAATGTTTTTCTTTCAGAGGAGCAAAGTTGTGGAATAGCCTCTCAGCTGAGTCAAAGCAAGCATCCTCCCTAAGCCCATTTAAGCAATTGATTTAGGTTTGAACTCTTTTCTTTTAACTGTAAAGTTTGAACATTGTAAATAAATTTTTAGATTGTAAAATAAGTTTTCTAATAGTTTTTAATATTAATTAGTTTTTGTAATTTAGTTTTATTTTATGGGAGGGCCCCTTGAAAACCAGCACTTGTGCTGAAGGGCTACCCTCCCCCTTAGCTAAATATATGAAATATATGAAATAAATATATATATATAAATATATATATAAAATATATGAAATAAACACAGGGAAACAAGGAAAACCAGGCACAACAACGACAACCTTCACGGGCATAGGGACACAGGGAGGATTGGACACGGGGGATCGGGCACAGGGACACAGTAAGAAATTTTCTTTTTAGGAATTAAATACCGCGTTTCTTATCGCCCATGATATAATGTGAAACTATTGCGCTACAGTATAAACCCGCATAAAAACCTGTGAATTTCTGTACCTGGCTGCAATTGTTCCAATACATTTATATAAAGGTTCTTATACATAACATAATGTGCTTAATTGGCAAAAAATCAAATGTGCAACTAATGCACTTGAAGTGATTCAACATACCGAGAAATGGGAGAGCAAGGCGACGTATTTATGCAACGAGATGTTTTTGCTGGGTTTAATTGTGATTCCTTAGGTCTAGGAACGCAATTTACAAGGAAAGTTTTTCAAGGGTTTTAGCTGTTGTAGAACAGGGTTAAATATTAGCTAAAATCCTTTGCAGGGGTGGCACCAGGAACTTTCCAACAGAGGGGCCGGAACTTAGGACAGGAGGGCCAAAATGACTGAAAAATGCAGTTTTCATCGTCATTTTGCCAACTTCCGAAAATAACCCAAAATGTCCTCCGACGAGGCGGCTAGATGTTTGCGACGGAGGGGCTGTACAGGGACGATACCAGCCATGACTTCATAGGGGGGCAAAGAACCAAAATTTTCCGACGACAAAAGCAGCAACAACAACAGCAACAACGCAAGTTGTTGGAACATACGTTCAAATCATGCGTGAAATGACTGATGTACTCCTTCAATAACCAAAATTTGGAATTATTTTGCAATCCAACCTTGAATCCTTCAAATGTAGTGAGTATGATGCAAAAAGATTTTGCAGATTCAAAATTCATGTCGTCATTTATCCTCGAACGTTAATCAATTCGTGTTCAATGCATCATTTCTGAAACAAAATCTTTTAACGGTGGACTTTAAATCACAAAAAAATCCGACAGGTTGAGTGAATTTTCCGACAAACGGCATGCTGGGGGGGCGCTCTGCCCCCGGCCCCCCACTGGCTTCGGCCCTGGGGCTGTAGCACCAACGGGGGGGGGGGGTTCTTCCATAGAAAAGGTACCTGGAGATGTGCCGCGCTCAAGGGTATACTTTTTTGGACTTCTAGTCTAGCCAAGGGTATGCTTTTGGCAATTTTGGTCTAGGCCAGTCTAGGCAAAGGTATAATTTTTGGCAATTTTCGTCCAGGAAAGGCCAAATTTTCTTAATTTGTGTCTAGAAACCCCAAATTTTGGCGATTTTGGTATAGAGAAAGCGAAATTTTTGTGATTTGTGCCTAGAAAACGGCAAATTATGGCACTTTTGGTTTAGAAATTAGTCTAGGCAAGGGTATCATTTTCACAAAAATTGGTCTAGCCAACGGTACCATTTTGAAGATGCTCGCGGCACACCCCTATCCGAAATTTGGCCAAGAGCCCCCCCCTGTGGTATCACCCTAGCTCTACTGGCGCCATTCCTCACCCTTAGACAATTTTTCTTGTAAATTGGGTCCCAGAGCAATCACAATTAAACCCTGCCTACATATCTTTCTGCATAAATACTTTGTGTTGCTCTCTCATTTCTCGATATGTTGAATCACTTGACGTGCATTAGTTGCACANTTTTGGTTTAGAAATTAGTCTAGGCAAGGGTATCATTTTCACAAAAATTGGTCTAGCCAACGGTACCATTTTGAAGATGCTCGCGGCACACCCCTATCCGAAATTTGGCCAAGAGCCCCCCCCTGTGGTATCACCCTAGCTCTACTGGCGCCATTCCTCACCCTTAGACAATTTTTCTTGTAAATTGGGTCCCAGAGCAATCACAATTAAACCCTGCCTACATATCTTTCTGCATAAATACTTTGTGTTGCTCTCTCATTTCTCGATATGTTGAATCACTATGATTTGATCAATGATTTTAGGCCAGTTTTTGGGATTCTAAGATGCTCAGGGCTAGATTTAGATTTTCATACGTTTTCAACTAAGCACAGAAGAAATTAACTCATTACTGAAAGTTTCTTTATTACATTTTGAACATTGGCAGTTTTTAAACAGTTTCTTGGAAGGCTTTAATCGAATTAGACTAGTTGCTTTTGTAGCTAAAAAGTAATTTCGATTTAAAATAAGAAGACAACAACAACAACATCCTAAGATTCACTCTATTAGATTTATTAAATTTACTCGATCTTTCCTCTCTTTGCTTGCTGCATCCTAGCCTGCGTGCAGACTATAATTTTCCACTGCGAAGGAGTGCCAACGAGTCCTGGTTCCTAGAGTGTCGCTACAATACACTAATTTCTTATAAGAAATTTAGCTCTGAACTTTGTAGTACAGTTTTATAGGCGAAGGAGGCACAGGGGCTGGGAGGGCTGCGACCCCCCCCCCCCTTAGTCAGGCAAAATGTATCGCATTTCAGGCTCCATTCGGGCAGTTTTATCTCAACGAAGTCATCATATTCGGGCAAGATCAACACTAAGCCCCCCTAAACGTTGACATCCCCTATTCCCACGTACGGTTTCTCAACTCTGGACCCAATTCCTATATGGAGAGTTTCTTGTAGAGTTTCTTAACTTTCGTGAAATTGAATTGCACAGTTTATCACAATTCATCGAAGACCGCTAGTATAGCTTTCGATCCCAAAGAATTACAAGAAAGAACCATATCAAAACAAAAAACAAGCCTTGACAAGAATTATGCTGGTTAGTATTTGTTTAGAACATTTTGCAACTCATAACCAATAGCTGAAAAAGTTTCTTATCCTCAAACTAACCCCTGATCGCTTCTCGTAGAGTTTCTTGATTTCCTGGGAGGGGCTACTACAGTTTCTTATGCGCGGTTTCTTCTATAATGATATGCGTGTAGGTGTTTCAGCCTCTCCTAGAAATAAAGCATTAGACTGATTACAGAGTTGTAATTATCGCTATTGATAGACTGATGGACGCTCAAACTACCAGTATGAGCGGTCTCGGTTTTGTGCAAGTCTCGTTTTGATGAGACATCACTTGAACTCAACTCATCGTATCGTAATAAGTCTAATAAATCACTATCAGTAAAAGGATATTTTGTGTGTTCCACTTTGTCTTTGTTTCCCTGTGTTTCATAGTGACAATGCGTTGCACCTTTATAGCGAAGCTGCGCTTGCATTCTCCCCAGCGTCGTTATGAAAACACTGCGAAACAAAGACAAAGAAACGAAACTCATAACCTCACAAACCACTCTCACAAGCGGCTACCATTGCTTGTGGAAACGTTATAAAAAAACAGAACGCTGGAGAAGGTCCTTTACTTGACTGATTACCTAACTCCCTTGTATACTTGGGTAAACCGTACTCAACAGGGACTCATAATGAAACAGTGGAAAAAGATGACCCTGTTTAGGCCCATTTTCAGCTAACAATCCCCTGAAACGAGTGCATCAAAAATCCCATTCGACACACAGTTAAAGGTAATGTGTCCATACAAGTAGGCCTCCCAGAGCAAGGCATGTGATCAATTAAAAGTTCTTTTCAATCGCGCATTACAGCAATTTTCTCTATTCATGTGATCAGTTTGAATAGCAACCAATCATTTGCCGAGAATTTGATGGATGTTGACAGGTTGGGTATACGCTGGCCTTACATATGGACACATTACCTTCAATGGCGAAACTTAGCATACGTAAGTAGTGTAAAGTTCCCACTGTCAATTGAAGCTGTCAATGGAATTTTTGGAATTAGTCGAGCTGATTGCCGTCACAAGTTCTTGTGGTGAGGACCCAAGTATGGTCAAGTTTTTAGAGTAATATTATGAGTCTCTGCTGACCGAAACGATATCATTCAAGTCAAAGAGCACAGGGAAACAAGGGTCTCAGATAATAAATCAAGTCACCCTCCACCTCACGTTGTGTTTCTTTATTCACTTTCAGGCCTCAAAGACTTATTACGTAACGAAATCAAGGCAAAGAACAAAGTGGCAACAATTCTCATTGCGAAGAGCAAAGATACGTTGCATGAGATATTCAGTAAACCATCTGGTTGGCATTTTGTCGGCTGTACCATTGCACTGCAACCTCCTGATCTTCTCGCAAGAGAAGAAATGCTAAATGCTCTGAGCAAGAAGATGCAATGTTTCGCAAAGGATAACGCTATCCTTAGGTTAGTAACTTAGCTCTTGGTAAAATTCATTGCTGTTTCAAAGCTACAGTCGGAAAAACGTTGCGGTCACACGATCACTTTAGGAGGGGAATTTTTCTAAAAACCAAGGGCAGTTGACAAATTGCAGCTTAGATTTCATCAAGATTATACAGGATATGGGGCAAAGATCGATAGGGCGAAGTCTCGTTTGGTGACCGAAATTTCAGATTCCTTCACGATTTTTCTGCTTCCAGATCCAAATAGAAAGCCTAGAGGGTGTCATGAATGCAAAATTTGTTGTGGAAAATTGCGAATTATATCTCGTACAGTAAGAACCCGCCACTAAAAATACAGTTTTTCAAAATCAGGCTGTTTCGTTTCTAAACATTTTTACACATTCTTATTAGGAGCTGGGCCTACCAATGACATCATAAAGAGATTAGATCTAGTGACTGCTTTATTAGAAATGAATTTTGGGGATTTGGATCAACTTTTCCCAGCATTTTACTGAACATTTTTCATAATTTTCAGGAAATCTGGAAAAAATCAGCTTCCAGTTTTTTTATAAGTGAGTTGCTTAGTGGGAGGTTCTGACCGTACCATTTGGACTTAACCAAAATAGGGTAAAAAACGTTTGATAACTCTGCAAGTATTTCACTCTCTTTCACATAAAGAATGATACCTTGAATGATACCTAGTTTGTAGTAGCATAAGTTCCTAATCTTTAAACCACTTTTAAAAGGTCGTTGTAAAATTCTACGACCTATTTATTTGAATTCAATGGCTTGAAAGAAACTTTAGCTAGGTTGCTATAATTCTGCCGTTGGACTTTTCTGAAGTCTTGAATATTTTTCGAAATTACAGCGTATTTATATTTGAACTCTTTGGATGATGTGACGTCATCAAATTTATAAATCGTAAACCAGAAGAGTGATAAACTTGTGCTTGATACCATATTGTAGACATTCATAAACTATGGTTTCCTTTAAAATTATTTTATGTTTCCTCAAGTTTAGAAATTGTTATGTTTTTAGGTTTTTTTCAAAAATTTTCTTGAATTCTTAGAAAAGAAGAAAATCCCTCCAATTGTGAAAATATTGAAGATTTCTGAAAAGTCCATCGGTAGATTTATAGCAAAGTAGCTAAAGTTCCTTTCAAGTCATTCAATTAAAGGAAATAGGTCATACAATTTTACACTGACCTTTTTAAAGATTTGGAACCTATGCTGTTTGCAGTTGTTTGCAATGAAATGTTGGTTTACGGCCAAAGCTTGTTTTATTCTTAATGGTGCTCGGTCGTACTTTGATTGCAGATTTGATGAGTCTCACTCCTTCTTGGCGTATCAAGCAGTTCAAGCCAATCCATTCTCAGATTCACGCCTAAAATTTTCAATGAGATAGAGTTTAATAGGAAAATTTAATCAACAAGAAATGAAATATTTTCAGTACAACTTGACGAGTTCTCAATATTTCGTTTCTCTCGCAGAGAAGCTGCAAAGAAAACAGAGGGATTCTTGCCTGCAGATATGGAGATCATTGTGAAACGTGCAAAGCATGCTTCGCTGACAAACAAAAAAGAGGAAAAAGCAGGTAAACGAATAATTGAAACATCAGACAGAAAATCAATCTCTCATAAAAAGTTCCATGCAAGGTACACTCATTTTTTTAATAAGAAACTAAGGTCTGGGATTGGTAGGCCGTTTCTTAAATTTTAGGGCCATTTTGCTACCAAAGGTTTCTTATGTGTTTCTTATATTGTTAATGCCCTAAGTATGGAGCCAATATATCTTTGTTAGTAGGGCTTCCAAATTACTTAGTAAGATCTCAGAGCATGTTACAACATAATTCGCAATCAAAACAATGCCAAAACATCAACTGTTATTATACAGTGTCAAAATATTCTCGAGTGATTAACCTGGAAAAATTATAGCTACTAATTACAAAAGTTTCTTAGCTTTTTTAATTCAGGTACGGTAGTTTCTTAAGTCTTAAAAAATTGAGCCTACCGTTTCTTATAAGCTGTTTCTTATAAAAAAGAAAGTGTATTGTTTGGGCTTGGAGGGGCGGCGAGTTCATGACACGTGTGATACCTTTATTTTTCAGTGCATTTGCTATAAAATAGTCTGATTTGAGACGTTGAGAAGGTCTTGCTTCAACACGTTGTTTTAAAGCCATCACTGCAGTGGGCCTGTCTAGTGGTCCTCTTTCTTCAGCAGACAGGAATGGGGCTTGGACAATTCTAGATGCGTGCAAATTTTTGTGCCCATGCGATTCCAGATACGTAGGTTATACTTCTCAAAGATTAGCTTGCCAGAACATAGGCACTGAATCTTGAACAATAGACAATCTGGCCGAGAGAACAATAGCAAGGACAGTAGAAAATTCAGATCTTGGTCGTTGTTACTTGGGTTTACCACTCTTCACAGATGGAAATATACAAGAGGGGAGGGGGGAGAGGAGAAGGGAAATAAGTTTTTTGAAAAATTTTCACAAACATGTT
Organism: Aurelia aurita; assembly: GCA_004194415.1. Taxonomy (NCBI): domain Eukaryota; kingdom Metazoa; phylum Cnidaria; class Scyphozoa; order Semaeostomeae; family Ulmaridae; genus Aurelia; species Aurelia aurita. The sequence continues at coordinate 789,737 of REGM01000035.1, forward strand.
TCTAATACTTGGGTACTTGACCTCAATTTTCCACTCCAACAGCGCTGTGTTAATCTTTATCATTCCTCAAAATCATGCGGTAACCCGTAGTCCCAAGTAATGTACGGAACACGTTTGCGAAGAATGTTCCGAAGATCTTCATTTTCCATCTGTGGTTCTTTATTTTTTGAAGAGTAGTAAAATCAGGAAAAACGACCAAAATGTTCGTTTCCTTTTGTATTGCTATTATTCTCCCAGCCAGACCTTGCTATTTGTCAACATTCAGCACTTATGCTGTTTGATAGATAAAATTTATATTCAATGCAGTATCCTACGAAAACCTCCTCCGCCGAAAGGAACAGCCTCGTCGAGCTTGCAAACCAAAAATCCATGCAATACTTAGTTAAAGAGAAAACTAGAATTTGTAATGAGTGTGAGTAAGAGTTTGTATGTGATTTGTATGTGATTTGTATGTGTTTTGTATGTGTTTTGTAGGTGATTTGTATATGATTTGTATATGATTTGTATGAGCAAAAGTTTGTACGTGATGTGTTTGTGATTTGTATGTGATGTGTATGTGATTTGTATATGATGTGTATGTGATTTGCATATGATTTGTATATGATTTGTATGAGTAAGAGTTTGTACGTGATGTGTATGTGATTTGTATGTGATGTGTATGTGATTTGTATGTGATGTGTATGTGATTTGTATGTGTTTTGTATGTGATTTGTATGTGATTTGTATGTGATTTGTATATGATTTGTATATGATTTGTATGAGTAAGAGTTTGTACTTGATGTGTATGTGATTTGTATGTGATGTGTTTGTGATTTGTATGTGATGTGTATGTGATTTGTATGTGTTTGTATGTGATTTCTATGTGATTTGTATGTGTTTGTATGAGTAAGAGTTTGTAGAGTTTGTAATCCGTTTATTTCTTTTTGCACTGGCTGTATTCATTGCGCCATGTATACTACCGAGTGCGTCAGAAATTGCATATACGTTTGAAAGCATGTAGCTCTCAAACCATTTATCGGATTCATATAAACTGATAATACCTGTGTAGCCAACATATCAACTTAGATTAGAAAATCTGGTTTCCCAAAATCAGCTGTATCGTTTTCAATTACAAGCGATTTATAAAAACGCTTCATCTCAAAATTCTTCAAAATAGGCCTAAACTGCTTGATCGAATTTGCAAGCAATCCAGCCTCATGAAACTAGAAAATAGATAAGCACAGGCTGAATGACAGCCCCAAGTGTACATGATTATGCAGCAGACTCTTTATATACCTAGTAAATGTTTGAGCGATAAGATAGACAGATAGAGTTTGATTATGATAGCTGTGGGGCTAAAATTGCTAACAAATTTGATCAAGGATTCTATGCTTATTTTGAAGAATTTTTAAATGAAGCATTTTTATAAAACCACTTCTAATTTGAAAACGACGCAACCGATTTTGACAAACAAATTTTCTTCTCTACGTTGATATGTTAGCTACACAGTTATCATCGTTTATTGGAATCTGATAAATGGTGTGAGGGCTACAGGCTTTCAAACGTCTAAATAATTTTATGACTCACCCGGTATGTAATGTATCTTTACAGGATGCCAAGTATTGAACCTGCACGATTTAGAAGAGGCGCTCACTGGCTATAAACCCTTAGGCCTTCATGGTATAGAGCTACACAAGCCCGGAAATCTTGGCTGGCAGCATGTTGGTGGTCTGAAGGAAGCAAAGAAAGTTTTGGTTGAAACATTTGTTTGGCCTATCAAAGTAAGTTTCATTTTGTGATCTCTCTTCGTCTGCTTCTTTCGGTTTCTATACTGCGTGATCCAAGAAAACCCAACGCTTTGGAAAGAATAACCAAAAACTGATGGCTTATGTAGCTAATTTGGAATCATTTCTTTATATACGATTGTATCAAGATTTGAATAAATTAAAGATATCATTGTTATTATATTCCTACCGTGAATGAATGATGAAATTTTAGCTTAAACATTCTTGATTTGAGCAATGGTATTTCACACAAAATCATAGTCTTTGCAAAGATAATTAAACAAGGATCTATGCAATGTTACGTCGGGGTAGAAATTATATTCGATGATCAACTCTTGCCGTTTCAAAGACAGCCTCAACGTCAGGTAGCAAATAAGGACATAGATCCCAAAAATTCATAGCCATTGCTAGACTTTTGAATATCTCTCGAATTAATTGTTTTTTGACACAAAAATGCACAAAAAATTATTTTCCAAGATTGGTAGCAATCAAATGATAACTTTTTGTCAAAAAACTCCAGGTATTTAGACCCCGTGCACGCGAGAACGGATCCATTTGGCTACGTTCTTTTTTTAATCCGATCCGAAATTTTGACCCCGTGCACGCGAGAACCGATTGCGAAAAGTTTTGGGATCGGATCCAATCAGATCCACTTTGTTGAGATATGCGCAGTGTTTTTGTTAAGATTTGTGCCAACCAGACACTATAGCAAATTTCCATCCGTTCCCGTTTGGATCCAGAACTTTGCGTTCACACGGGAGCCAAATGGATCGGACCAAAATGGAAACGCGTTTTTAGCGGAGCCAAACTAGCACGGATAGCAGACCCAAATGGATCGTATCCACTCGTTTGCGTGTGCACGCAAGGCCTATCCGTACCAATAATCTGGGGTCGGATCCAACTGGATCCGTTCTCGTGTACGGGGTCCAAGGATTAATTATTGAAATACTGCTTTCTGTTCAAATACTAATGTTTAAATTTCCATAGTAAGATGGAGTTGCGTTTACTTTTCCAGAGCGTTTCTTCATTTGCCTGATTCATTTTCTCGTTTGCAGTATCCACGATTGTTTTCAAAATGTCCATTTCGCATGCGTTCTGGTGTTCTCCTGTATGGTCCATCTGGAAGCGGTAAAACGCTGCTCGCTGGTGTTGTTGCGAAGGAGTGTGGGATGAATTTCGTCAGTATTAAAGGACCAGAGTTACTTAGCAAATATGTTGGAAGCAGTGAGCAGAATGTTCGAGATTTATTCGCCAGGTACTTCCATGAGCAATAGTGCACTGCTCGAATGCTCGAGGGAATAGACCTTTTAGCTATTCTAAGGGTGTGTTGGTAATTCCAAACCTACCAAATTCTGAAAACAGTAGACTTGGCAGAGACGGAAATATATTTCCCAATCAAACACAAAAATCTCGAAATAGCAGGTTTCGGATTCACGACCAGGGTTTGCTAATGAAAACGAGAATCTCTCCAAAGTCTGCCAAACCTTCTGCCGTTTGGAGCAGAAGGTTCAGAAGGCCTTCCAAACCTACCAAACCTACCGTTTTCAGAATTTCGGAGTCAATCAAACACAAATTCCGAGTCTGCAAGTCTACCGTTTTGAGAATTGGTACCAATCAAACACACCCTAAAATAGAGTCTAAATGGAGCAATATTTTGACGAATTTTGTAGATTTTTCGAATATACACAATTATGATAGAAGCTCTAACGCCACTCAATCGAGCACTTCGTATAAAAATGTATAAAAATATTACTCGATCCAGACTCTTTTGTAGAATAGCTAAAAGGTCTATTATACAGGGTGTCTCAAAAAAACGCAACCCAACTGTAATTGAAAATTTTCAAAAAATAATAAGATTTTAATAGATGTACTGTATACCATCTGAAAGCACAATCTATCTTCTTTCCAATGATATGCAGTTTGGATACATTAATGGAATTACTTATCATTTAATTGATATTTTAGTAAGTATGGTCGATTTTAAATGCAGCATGCTGTAAAAGCAAAATCAACACCTTTTTTAGCATAAAAAATTACAAAACAGATTTTATGAAAACATTTCAAGCCTAGACGCGTAGGAAACATGCAAATTTACTCCCATAAGACACATTTATTAAAAATGATAAAATAAGCTCTCACAAAGATGGGTTTTCGCTTATGTCCTACCACTTTCCTGCATCTAAAATAGACCATACTTACTAAAACGTCAGTTAAGTGATAAATAATTCTATTGATGTAACCAAACTGCATAGCATTGGAAAGAAGAAAGATTGTGCTTTCAGATGGTATGAATTACATATAAATCAAATGCTGTTATTTCTTGAAAATTTTCAATTTTAGTTGTGTTGCGTTTTTTCTGAAACACCCTGTAGAATAGACACACGTTTATTTCTTTATGTGCCTTGTTCTGCTACGACGCCAATTGATTGACGTGACGATAAGCGAGTATGTCACTCAGACGAATGAGACTTGAACAATGAGTATTTGTGTGAGTGGCATAATTAATTGTAGTCACAAGAAGCACTTATCGAGAACAAAATGGCGCCTTTGCAAGAGACTAAGACACTGAAAGAAACACGGGTATTTTCTAGGCTGATTACGTAGTTGTATTTATCGGTATCGATAGACTGATGGACGCTCAAAGACTTTGATCAAACAATTCAGTTCAATAAAAGTGTAAAAAGATTTAATTTTTGTTTACAATTTTACAATTCATTCAAACATTGGCCTACTGCTCATTGAATCTCATTATCATGTATTTCGGTATGAGGTATTTCATCTGTTTCCTTTTGTCAACAATCATCTCGTAATTTATTTTTGTCGCCAGAAAGTACGGCATTATAACGATACAACGACACCCGGTCATACATTGATATGATATATCATGTGGCACTATACGAGGCTGTGATTGGTTCATTTTTCTAAAACAAAGATAAAATATAGCTCGGGACCTTATGTTTTGCCCGTTGTTTTGCATTTGATAGTTTTCTTTTGGAATCAGCTCTCAGGACCAAAGCGCTGTCACAGCGTTGTATGTGCAAAGGAAGAGCGGTCACATATCACAGAGTAATTAACTCGTTATTTTGAAAGGATGTAAAGAAAGGAAAACGCCTAGTGTGACCACAGCCAGTGACGAGTGACATGTCATGACATATTTCCAAGATGCATTGGTGCTTCGAATTTTACAATTCATCTTTTATATTCAGGCTTGTATATAATGGAAATAAAAATTTTTGGGAAATTTCCGATTTATGCTTAAAATATTGCTAATGGGTCCCAAATCATTATTTCAATGGCTAGACATCTTTAAGTTATTGTGTGCCTCGTCCAATAATCCTTTGTCCTGCTTGCCTGTTCATAGTTTTCGGGAATGTAAAAGTTTTAAGTTTGAAAACGTTTGTCATAAAAATCGGATATAATGATGAAAAAGATCTTGATAAGGAGTTATTAATGTCAACAATTAATGTAAATTAAATGCAACTTAATGTAAAGTAAATTAATGTAAGTGAATTAATTAATGCTTCAGTGACGTAAAATCTTAAATTTTTAATGTCATTGGCAAGTTATGACAGGTTAATCTTTTGGGTATCCCCATTTTTGGGTATCCCAAAAAATGCATTGGTACAAACTCTGCCCTTTTGGCTCAAACCGAAATTTAGAGTATTCCCACATTTACACACCTATTAAGTCCAAGCATTAAGTTTATTTGAAAACTTCACTGGATTGTTTATTAGTCCTTTTCAATTACAGGGCTCAAAGTGCAAGTCCTTGCATCCTCTTCTTCGACGAATTCGACGCTCTCGCACCAAAGAGAGGCCATGACAACACAGGTGTTACTGACAGAGTTGTCAATCAACTTCTTACTCAACTCGATGGAGTGGAAAAGCTAGACAATGTGTTTGTTCTTGCAGCGACTTCAAGGCCAGATTTGATCGATCCAGCTTTACTGAGACCTGGTCGATTGGATAAATCTGTGTACTGCCCAATGCCAAAAACAGTAAGTGATACCCCATTCACACTGGCAAGTTAAACCAGCTTAAACTAAACCAGGTTAATATTGCGTTCTCGTTGGTCAATCCTTAAATTGCATTCATTTGATTGGTGGAAATTTAATCTGGTTTAGAGAAAGCTATGGTTTAACTGTGTCAGTGTGAATGGGGTATCGAATATGAATTTTCTTACAGTGTACTAACCAATTTATCACATATGATAATTCCCTTTTTATACGGTTACTTAATCAGTTATCGATTTATTGGTTTATTGATTTATTGGTCCATCGATTTATTGATTTATTGATTCGTTGATATATGATTCCGCGACTGTCCTTTCGCTCATTCTTTTGAAAAATCATTTAGACATTCATTTATTTGTTCATTCATTCATTCATTCATTCATTCATTCATTCATTCATTCATTCATTCATTTATTCATTCATTCATTTATTCATTTTTTTCTTTGAAATTTTTCTTTGAATTTTGCACTTGAAGTTTGAATCAAAATCTAATCAAATTATTTTATAGAATAACAATTTGATCTTTGCAGGACGATCGACATGAGATTTTGCTTGCTTTGAGTAAAGATATTGAGATTGACAGCAACATAGATTTTGATACCATCAGCAAAAATACTGAAGGATTCACTGGCGCTGATTTAAAAGCGTTATTATACAATGCACAACTGAAAGTCATTCACAGAAAGTACCCATCAATAGGGACCAACTCACAAGACGATTTACAGGAAACCAAGGTATTTTACTAGATTGAAAATATTTGGATTGATTTTCTCATTATAATCAGTCCCAAAGATGTACATTTGATGCGATGCATATAACATATAAATAAATAAAAATTTCTAAGGACTTAACCTCTTAAAATCGTCTGTTGTTAATCATTTGGCCACAGGGGGAGTAGGTTTTGATAAAGGGTTGTTATTGGGAGGAAGGTTGTAAGTTCAAGTCTTAGGCTGGCCGCCGCCTGGGGGAAGTACCCTCACTCATCCTAATCAAAGGACCTAAGAAGTGACATCAAAGGACCTAAGAAGTGACTCACGGGAATTATATGCTAAATGATCTCTATGGTACGATTGTCCACATGATGGAATGAGAACTCTATTGAAGATTGGTGCAATTTTATAGAATCTTGCTCATAGTGCGAGAAAATACTCAACAAACTTTTCGAGAAGGTAGGGGCTAAAGTAAAAAGCACCAACAACTGTCGTTGCAGCAAATTGTTTATTCTGCGAATGAGGAATGTCAAATGAAGGCCGTTACTCTAATCAGCATCGGTTTTGTTTTCGATGCAATCAAATGATTTGGAAAATTGGCCTTTTGTCTCTGTCTCTATTCTAAAATAAACGTGACGCCAGAAGCTAATTTACTCGTATCAGAAATAGATTTGATTTGTCAGCTTTCAGTTTCTTAAAATAAACATAGAGGACCTCAATGCTTCACTATTTCTATGTCATATTGGCTTTGCAATGCTGGTTAATCTGTCCCTATAACTTTGACAAATGAAAAAGAATTTTTGAAACTGAAATGTGACACAGAGTACATCTTTTAGTTGTTATCCGGAAGCATTCTAATAACAACGGCATTTTACAAACGGAATGTACATACTTGAAGGGAGAAAATCCCTGCTCCGACATCTCCAACTTTTCGTTTTCAGCATATAGGTGAAAACCGAAAAGTCGGAGTTGAAAAAGTTTGAGTCCTTGCTCCGAGATCTCTGACAACTCCGACTTTTCGGCCTTACCGTAAAAAAAGCATGAAGTACGGCCTTACCGTGAAACTAATTTCTTTAAGAAACTTCATGACATCGTTTAAAAGGGTTTACGACAGCTTTTAAGTTTTAGAACACAAAGAAAAACGATAGAAAACGCAAGTTTCGAAAGGAGGAAAACTTGCAAATTTGATGGGCCTTAGTGCAAACAATAGGAACCTTACCCCACAGCTTCCAAAATGAAATGGCTTGTTTTTCGACGGTTTTTGGAAATAACTGTGAAATGATACTTGGGATAGGTAGAGAATATCGATTTACGTCGAATTTTACCTTGCCGCAGCCGTTTACTGCGCGAAAATCGGTCAAACGGCTCAAAACTAGTGATCTTTTTCATTCTTCGAAGGCTCGAGGCTCGGCAAAAGAAAGAATTTGTTTTGATCATTTGCATATTTACGTAATTACTTTTTAATTTGAATTGGAGTCAGCTAGCCATGACACAGACATAAAATCCTATTTGTTTAGCCTGTCCTTTCTCCCAATCAAGCAGAGCTTTCGAACAATTATTGCACTGGAGACAAGTAATATCGCAGGGCATGATCACAAGCTTTGTTTGTTCAAAAAAAATCGACCAGACAATCGCTGTCTGTTTAAAAACAATACCCAATTAGACCACAGAATACAGAAGACACGAAATTCCCCCCATCCCATAGACTCTACTTGTACTTTGTACCCGTGAGTCAAAAATGCATGTACGTTTGTTTCCTTGAATAAAAACTTAAAGTCCTTGGGATTAGTTGCCAGTAGGAGTGGTCTGTCAAGCTACGGGTCCTTCAAGAAGACGAAATACTAGAAATAAGGCAAGAAGTAAAATACAACCTTTAGCTAAGTTGAGACTTGCAAGTGGGGAGTGGACGGTCGCTTCAAGCTCTTCAATGAGTAAGCGTCTTAGGCCCCGTTTACACGATACCGGATTCACTTCATATCTGATTCGCTGTACTGTATCGGATTGGTTTCATACCAGATAGGCGTCCTGTTTACTTCGCACTGCAGAGTACAATGCTTTGTTTCAGAGCCTCTGCGTTCGATCATCAAACCACAATGTATCGAAAAAGCGCGCTATACATGGGGTCGAGGCCACAGAGTTTGTAACTTTGCGGAGCAAGTTGATACCGGATTCGAGCGTTTACACGGGCACTTTACTATCCGATACGTACCGGATTGGTTTCATACCACTTTCCAGCGGAGTGATTTCACTCCGCAAGAGCGGAGCGAAAGCTTATCGGATTTGGTTGTGATCGTGTAAACGGAACGCCTATGTAGTATGAAACGAATCCGATATGAAGTTAATCCGGTATCGTGTAAGTGGGGCCTGAGTGAGTAGCATAATGGGTAAGCAAAGTAGCCAAGAGGATGAATGGACATTACTTTCAGTATACGAACTGGTACATATTCTACGGAAGTTTCTTTGTAACTTTGGCCCAAGCTAATTTTAGAAAAAGAAAAAACAGAAGGAAGATAATTTTCCATGGATTTAACCGTGAAATGATGGTCACACCTGGTGTGAAAAGGTGTCGATGTTATTTATTACCACAAGGTTACAAAATTACCACTCCTGCACTTCATTTAACTTTCTGTGGGAAAGAATATTATAATATTATATAGTGTATCAGAATATTCTTTTCTTTCTTTGCAGATAACAGAAACAGAACATTGTTTGAGTATAACTGAAAATGATGTTTTGGAAGCTCTTAAAGACACCAGCCCTTCTGTAACTTCTTCTGATAAACAACAATATGAAAGAACGTGAGTGTTGTGCCCTTATTCTTAAGTTTTATTATCCCACCGGGTGAGTAATGAAAAGCAATCCCCGTTCGAATGGCTACTGTTCCTTGAATATCAAAGCAATTCTTGATTCTTGCATGAAGCCATGCACAACTTGCCATTGACCACAATCGAATTTTTGTGAGTAAACCAGTAAACGCAGCACTCTCTGACTATTGTTATTGCTAGTAGCAGACATATTCAATTCGAGTTTAAGATGTGACTGAAATCGGTGACCATGTTCTGAATTTATGAGGGCTTTTCTGAAGAAAATTCCTTCAAGAAACCATAAAAAACGACCAAAAATCACGATGAAATTTCCCTAATATTTCTTCCATACAGCAATGACTTGAACACGCTTTAGCAAGGGTTATACTTTTGGGAGGCTGAGAATGTCATCCCTATGAGCAAAAGAAAGTTTGTCTGGGAGATTGTATCTTCCCAAGGGGATAGCATTTGCTAGCACATGAAATTTTCATTGTAGTAAGATAGGAAAACCGGCGAAGTTTGATCATCATTTTCAGCCATTCTTGAAGGTTTTTTGAGCAGACCTTTTTCCGGAAAATCACTCATTATTTAAGAACGGATAGCCAATCTAAGCCAGGTAAATTTTAAAATCTAATCAAATATGTCTGCTATTAAGCAAGACACTTGCCAATTTAATTGCTTTAACCCTATAGTGGTTGGGCTATCTGAACTACCCTATTTTGGTTGGGGGGGCAAAATAACCCCCCCTAACTAACTCTTGACTGATAATAGGTAGAGCAACCAGATTTGGTCTGCTAATAGCCCCGGGCATGTACTTTTAAAAAATATAAAAAGTAACCTAAAATTTGCCACAGATATTGCTCACGTCAGCATTTTCCTTTGTGTGGTCCAGAAAAGCGGAAAAATCAGCCAAAATCGGGAAATATGAGATAAAATCAAATTTAGAGCACAATTTTCATCCAAGCATGAAAATTATGATAGAATACATCATATAACACTACTCTGCAATAAAAATTTGCAAAATATTGCGATTTTGCTACTTTTTTCGCGAGAATTGAGATTTGAGAATTTGCGATTTTGACAGGGTTAGTCCCGGAAAATTGCCTCCCTCCCCCTCATTCGTCAAAATATTTCAATGAAACTGTATGAGTACTTGCACCATAGGTAGTTGCTAAAAATCAACGAGTTTCGTTGTTGTAATTTTTAACCTTGCGGAGTTATCAGAAAAAATCTACTAGGGGGGGGGGGCAAATTTGCCCCCCAACCAAAATAGGGTTAATATCTTTGTAACAGTAGCCTTTCAAACGGGGATTGTTTTCGTTCTTACCCGGAATTGCAAAACCTCGAGTAAACTCTGTCACGATGCAATGGGCTGATTGTCACCTAGGAAGGAGTCGAAGTTTCTCTGTTCCCTAGTAAATGTTGTTTTGTTCCCTTGTTACCTGTAAGACGAAGTAGATCTTAGATAAAGAGTGTTGCTCTTTTATTGGCTGATTTCAACTCGATTTTACTGCGCAAGATCAGTTATAAATCCAATTTTACCTATATTTACAATGCTCAGAAAAGCATAAGAAGAACAAATATACTTCACCCCTTAAGCTATCAACGAAGCTTTGATTCATTCCAATACCTCAAGTATCCTCCTCGTAACGAATTTTTAAACATGTGAAATTCTTTTGGTCCACTCGATATATCACATTGTTATTCTTGCAGTTTTCAAGACTTCGTAAGTTCAAGAAAAGGCATTACTCAGATGCAACAAGCTGGTCAACGAGTGACTCTTGCATGATTGTACTGTTTGAAGCCAAAATATTAAACAATGCATTGATTTGTGTTAATCAGTTAGTAAAGCATGTCTACCTCTGAAAAAGGGGGTTGCTTGTATCGAAGGAAGGCTTACTTAACTAATAGCAAATCCACTGTAAATTTTTAGAAAAAATTATTTAGAATGAAAGGTGGAATTTTTCTTGAGAGAGAGACTGACAAATAAACCTGTTTTGTTCGTTGATGAAGTAGCCGCACACCCTTCGTGCATATTTGTGTCCAATGCCCCCGCGGGGATTGAACCATGCATATTGAATCCCTTAACCTTATATACTGCAATATAAAGAAAAATTGATTAGTTTCAAAGGAAAAGAAGGTCCCAGAGGAAAGGGGCCTTTACATATTCAAATTCGAATCTTCTGTTATGGCTGCATAGATCTTAGAATCGATAGGGCCTTGAAGTTTGAACCCCATTCTTGGGATAACAGATATTTGCTTGCTCTTTTGTCACTTTAATTGACGATATGAGAATTTAAAATTAAACTTGCATGATTCAAGAGCTTGCTTTGAGCTTTGTAAACAATTTGACAAAACATTGGAGGAATTCTGCTGAGCTTTACTGGATTATAAGGGGGATTCTGCTTAGCGGAGTTTGAAACTGCTCATTGTGTTATTAATTTTGAATTTTTATTTTTGGGGTCTTAAAGACACGAGCCTTGTGTCAAGCACTTATTTTTTGCAATGGTAGATCAAACACGGACCCAATTCCACATCTCGGAAATCCGGATCCCAGATCCTCAGTTCCAGCAGTTCCATGAGCGAGAAACGCTAAAACGAGACTTGTTGTTGTTGTTGCTGGATTTTCCCGCCAAATCTGGAAACCTCGAACTGTTGTTTTAGGCCCAAAGGGGAAGGAAAGCAGATTTGAACTTGCAAAGAAACGATGGCGAAGCAAGCTACAAATGGAGGACAGATATCCCTAGGTATTTATCAAAGTATTTTCTGAACTTTGTTTATTTGATGTTGCATCGTCGATCGTTCACTGTTGTATCCGTGAATCGATAAAAGGTTGCACGTGGTCGTTGGCCAAAACAAGATGGCAGTTTTTGAGTAGACATCACTGAGAGTGATCGATACAACTGGTTAAGAATAATCGTTTGACTCAACATGGTGCTTGGTAATGAAAATTAAAAAGGTCATGTTTATGCAATTTAGCACACCTATTTTTATGAGAAACCGCTCGCATTTTACTGCACTTACTATTAACTTACTTGACTTGGCCGGCTGGGGGGAGTGGGGACGTTGGGGCGCTATAATGATACGAGTGGGCCTATCTCGATTAAAGTAGAATAGCTAAACAGCTTTTGCAAGAGGTCGTGGAGTCATTTTAAAATCATAGGCATAATAAAGGACTGATAAGTTAAAAAAATAAAAGGCAACCAGCAGGATTGATAGGTACTCGTTCAGTGCCAAAAGATGAGGTGGTCTTAGGGCAGGAAAAATTTGAGTACTTCATAAGAAAGGGGTCTTAAACTTAATTAGTGAGGGGGGTGAATAATTTAAAATGAAATTATTACTTTGGAGGCTTTTGATCGATTTTGCCTATAAGTAAATGGAAAATCGATTTTGCCTAATTTATGGAAAATTTTTCTCACATTTTAAATGAAATTGATTTTCAAATTCTTCAAGTTTTTCAAATTCTAATAAATGGCAGGGGATGTCTATTTGGCACCTTGGTTGGAATCTTCGCAAAATCCACCCCGAAGTCTATTGTTTCAAAACAATAACCTATTTTATTTCTATATTGTTATCCCAAAAATTTCCAACCAAGTTTCCAACTAGGGTTGGCACTGGAGAGTAGAGAACATCTGAGTCTGTCAGAACTACAATAGAACAGAACTACAACAGAACATCACCCAATCAATAGACGATCACGGAAAAGATGGCGTCAGGGGGCATTTGACCAAGATGCATTGCGTTTGATGAGCGAATCTCTATAGAATCACTGTTGTTTCCATTATAGAACGCAATGCATCTTGGTCAAACACCCTGCAACCATCCGAAATTCCGTACATGCACCCACATCAATCCTTCAACAACAATCATCAATAACAACAATTCCTTCCACATCAAAGCCAATTTCACGTGTTCGTCCACTAGCTTGATATATTGCATCAGCTGCAAACAATGCGACATGTTGTATGTTGGTGAAACTTCACGACAGCTTAACGCCCGTTTTGGAGAACATCTTCGCAACGTGGAAAAGAAAGTTCATTTGCAAGAATCCCGCAAAGACGACCCTGACTCCACCGTATCCCAGCACTTCAACACTGACAGCCATTCCATTGCAGACATGACAATATCTGGTCTTTCCTTCGCACCTTTGGACGCTATTAAACGCAAAACTTTAGAGAAACGAATCATTTTTAAACTTGGAACTCTTATCCCAGCAGGACTTAACAAACAATTTTCTTATCTCTCGTAGTATCGTAACTAGCGCTCCATCTTTCTCTTTTTCTTT
>REGM01000035.1:810171-829403 GCA_004194415.1 Aurelia aurita
TAGTTAACTTGAACATAGATACCTTGTTTGTTGACATTGGTGCTTTGAGAGTAGAGATATAAATCTTCAAAGGACAAATTTGCCTCCACCTCCAAACCAGAGCTTTGGCGTTTTGGCCTAAGCAATATCCACAATTTGTTTCACTTAAAATGAATAAAGTTTACTTCGGAGCTCCCTTGATGATAAGCGTCACGTAAATTATATTTTGTGAAACGCAGTTTGTTGTGCAGTTTTTAAGTTTTCTCCTCCTGGTTCAAATTTATTGTTGACTTATTCGCTGTGCTTTAAGAATTTACTTATGCCAAAATACCAAAGCTCTGGTTTGGAGGTGGAGGCAAATTTGACCTTTGGAGATTAATATATCTACTCTCAAAGCACCTATGTCAACAAACAAGGTATCTATGTTCAAGTTAACTATCGAGTAATGTTTTAAAAATGATTTCGGATTGATTCATGCTAAATTCTGATCGTTAGGGTTGACCAAATCTGTATACTTTTTTTTGGGACACCCGGTATAGATAGCTCAAATGAAAGAGCATATCACCATATATAGATAGCTCAAATGAAAGATCATGTCACTATGAAAGATAGATGAAAGAAAATGGCAGACGGATGTCAAATGAAAGATAGTCATGAGTTCCAATTCTGCTCTTGTTGTTTTAATTGTTAAAATTTTTTAACTGGACCTGGACCTTGAAGTTTTTAAAAAGAAAAGTCAAATACATGAAACGGGTGAACAATTCTGTATTCTCTTTTTTTAGAATCTAGGAGTTGCTTACTCAGACGCCGAGGCAAGGAAGTTTGGAGTTTGTGAATTTACTGACAATGATCAGTTTTCAAATTTAGAGGTGAGAAAGTCCATGCTTGTTGTTTGCAGTTTAAACCGAGCTTTCATTTTCGCCAGACCTCTATCCAAGCTTTCCCCCGCGCAGTTTCCTTGGTCTGGGTCAACGCAAAGAAACAAAACTAAATTTGTACATATTTATTTAGAATGAAAATCTGTCAATGTCTTACTACGCAAACTAGGATTCACATTAAAGAGAATGCAAACTATACCAACAAATCTTTTTGAGAAGGATCGTTACCAAATAAACTTGTTAAAATTACATTGATTAAGAAAATTACAACAACAAAACATTTTTACCGGACGAGTCAAAATTAACGTTTAGAATTTGTGCGGCAAAACCTTGAATCTCAGCTTCGCCATTTTTTTAGCGTTTTTCTCTCAAGTGAGAAAACTGCGGGAAAAATATGTTTTTTTAACCCCCTTTAAAAGTTCTCACTGTTGTGTAGATAAGAGATGCCATGTAATCACTCTGAAAATGGACTGTTAGGCGATGGGCTCCATCCAGAGTATTTCAGTTTAATATGCATCATTTCTAGTATTTGATGAAATTCTCGAAAAAGAGCAACACCGATAGACTGTACGCAAACTCCATCGATAATAATAATACTGATAATGATAATAATAATAATAATAGTAACACTTAGTTTGAAACTATTGATTGCTTTTGATTGATTTATTGATTGACTAATTTATTGATTGACTAATCGATTGATAAACTGATTGCGTTTTACTCAGCTAACATTTATTTTTACTATTTAGGCATTGATCGTTCAAATTGGGCCCAAAGAATGTCTGGTAGCCGGGCCAGACTCGAGTTCCGAATCTGCGAAGCTAAAGCAAGTCCTCGAAAGAAGTAATGTGCTAGTTACTGACAGAAAACGAGGTAAATTTATTAAGTACTTGAAACACATTGTTTTGTTTGCAAAAATGGGTTCTTAGCCGTTAAGGGCACAGCTTTCAAAGGCCAAAATTCAAAGATGAGCTCGCATTACAAAAGATCAAAAATTAAATAAACATCAAGACCCAGAAAATTCCTTCTTTACCAACCAGCATGGGCCTCAAATCTTTAAAAAGATCGCATTGTTATTGCATCTTCCTTTGTACCTTCCTTTCCTTTGATGTTAAGTAAGAAGGAACTTGGTGTACGTTGCTATCATTACTTTTTTGGAAATTTTTGATATCTTGATTATTTTCGGAATTACAGCGTTTTGAGGTTGTGACGTCATGAAATTGCAAAATCGTAAACCAGAAAAGCGACAGATTTCTCTTACTGCCATATTGTTGCCATACTGTAGACTTTGACTTTGACCTTGACTTGCTTGCTGCCATATGTTTTTTGACGATTTTACCATTTTTGTTCTATAAGTTTAGGATTAATGATGATTTTAATGTTTTCAAGATTTTTCATGAATTTTATCAAAAACAAAAGAAAAACGCTGTGCTTCCGAAAATATTTAAGATATCAAAAATTTCCAATGTACGATTATCGCAAAATACCTGAAATTCCTTGTAATCAAAATGAAGATGCAATACCCATTCGTGCAATCTTTTTACAGATTTGACGTCTATGCTTTCTTTACGTATAAAAAGAATGTATTCTTTGCTACAAAGGGTTCTTTCTACTGTGCTGACTTTCCTAAAATGTTCCTTAAAGTCAATTTCTTTTCAGCCCCATAAAGTTTTTTTAGTTAGCTCCGTTTACACTAGAATGTCTTTTGGCACAGCACCGATACTATTGGGTACCCTTTAGCATTTACATGCGCTTGGTCGTAACTTACGTTTAATTACCATATAATTTAAGAGCGATAATAATATTGGTCCTAGCCCTAGCTCATAGCTCCTATCTCTAAGCCTATTCCTAAGTTCCTACCTACTACCGCGTTTTCGACTTAGTATTCTCCGAACTACAGACAAAACAACCACTAATACCTTGAAAATTACGTAAACAATTCTTAAAGACGCTAATACCCCCGTTACTGCACAAATGACAGCTGGAAGAAACAGTACGATAATAACTTCCATCCAAGCAAAAATATCTTGCAAGTTAACTAATTTGCCTGCTCCCTTCAAGTCTTGAATGCCATCACTGTGGAGTAGATTCATGCTAGATATTAACACCAATGCCGTTAAAGAGCTCGTCTCCAGAATGTTTAGAAAACGGTTGTTGAAGGGCTGTAATTGAACATGATGTAACAGAAAGGCTATTTGAATGAACAGCATTGTGTAGAGTTGGATGTTACGGTCTTGAATGAATGTTGAAATGGTTATCAGTACCAAACGTCGGGCGATGTAGACTCCTTCCCAGTAAAGATACTCTGGTTCTTCTGTTGTCTTCTTGAAGGGGCTGGTTAGGCCTTCATGAATCAACCCTTGTACAGTCGTACGAACAACCGTGGTCTCATGTGAATCAACCTGATCAGCATACTGGGTTGTGCCTGCAAATTTGCATCTGTATAGCTGGTATACCAAGTAAGGGAGTGGGAACACGCAACCAACGAAAATTCCTCTTAGCTCAGCTTTTTTGGAAGACAAAAATCCAGGCAATAAGAATATAAACAGGCAGAAAGGTGCTACCCACATCATTGCTACTGTTATCAAGGCGTATTGCCACGGTTGGTAGCAGGCAATATTTCCCTGGATATACAGATACTTCTGGTTATCTAATTCTATGCAATAGCTTAGTTTGAAGACAATTTGGACGACAACTGAATATGTAAGAAGACATACTTCAAACATAGAAACGAGCACTTTGTCATTTAAAGTTACACCATTCTTATCGTGGCTGTTATTATTGTTGCTGTTGCTGTTGTTGTGTCGTGCTTCGCGCATTTGTGAAGAGACTGTTTTTGTTGCCTTCGCAATTACGTGAATAGATAGCAATATGAGCAAAAGACATGCCACAAATCCTACCCGGATAGAAAGTTTTGAAACCGGAGTTGCATCTAACCAGGCACATGAAATTGAGCTACCACCAGCGACAATATTGAAATTGAAGAATCCTTTCACAGTGTTTTCCATTCTGCTGATAATGCCATCAAGCACATCATTGTCAGTGCTTTTCAAAATATTTTCTACTTGATAGAAATAAAATACGATCTTTAGAAAGCCTGTTCCTATGCCATTGCTGCCATTATCATCCGGTCTCGTTTCGACTGCATCTTGGTTGTTGTTTCCATTGTTTCCATCGTTTTCATCGTGTAAGACGTCACCATGGACATTTTGGAGGAGAGGAATTTCAAACTTGGTAGGCTTCGTGTTTCGGAACCAGAGTAGTTGGTTTACTAACGCTGAAAAGACCTGAGTCCTATAAATGAACAATATGAGATAAATGGCCAGTACTAACATTGCTATAGGCCAAAATTTCGTTTGTTCGCAGTTCGTATTTTTGATGTATTTGGTCGACAACATACTTTCGGTGAAACCTTGCCTACATGTGGCGCATAACCATCCCATTCGATTAGTGTCGCATGACTTGTAGTTTAAACAATTTCCACCTTTACACCCATAGCCATTAGGCAGACGAACAAATTCAATATCTCCCTTTTGTTTCTTCTGGTAGCCCCAGTGGTTCGCTTGCGCACTGATGATACCTGATTTACAAGTGCTTCCAGCAGGGCATATTTGACATCTGCTGTTTTGAAGGGAAAGGTTCCTGAAGCTGCTCTCAAATATGTTGTAATGATTGTATGGGCACTTGACACAGGTTTGTGAAAATGAACGAAATTTTGCATATCTACGCTGATTTTGTGACACAGACACACCAGCTAATTCCATGTTGAAACCTTCTGGACAACCAATGATCGAATATCTATCAACAGAGGCTACATTGTCGCTAAAATGCAGCACAATTTTACCACTCAACGGTTCATTCGCTCTTATTGTAACATTAGTTATATTTAGGCCCGCAGAAATGAACATAATATCCCCATCGACCGCTCGTGTCACTTGTTGTGAAGGACTTTTTAATAATGAATTTTCAATTGCTAAATGGATCGGAGACGCATGGGGGACGTAACGGTCTACAACACGAAGAGCCTTTGCATAGATAGTTCCTCCCATAGATGCTGCAGTGTTATTGTTGAAAATGCAATCTTTAACAGATACTGTAATATCATATTTGTGCATCGAATCTATGGATAATGCTCCTCCGGCTCCACTCCCCGAGCTGAATAGTTTTCCCTGTCCATAACTGCAGTTATTATTATTGAACGTACTGTGAGACATATTTAAACTGAGTTTGCCATATAAAGATACAGCACCGCCAAATGAAATCGCCTTGTTGTTGATGAAAGTACAATTATGAATTACAACCCTTGTTTCCTGAATACTCATTATTTGCAGTGCTCCTCCGCTGTCAGCAGAATTATTTACAAATAGAGAATTGTTGATGTCTATTTTCATCAGGTTATGACCCTTCCCATTGTGTATATTTATAGCTCCAAGTGATTGCCCCATAAAAACTGTTTGGTCAATTTTCAAATGGAACAATTTGATATTAGCATTGCCAAGATCTATTCCTTGTCTAAAATGCTTGACCAGTGTTGTATTGATCGATATTGCTATATGAACGTATGGGTACGGGTATCGGTGGACCATATTTGAGAATTGAAAGGCTGTCCTTGATATTTTAGACTTTCCAATAAACTCTGTGTTCATGATTTGTATACTTGCGAAACCGAAACCATTTTGAGCAATAATACCATTTTTGACATGATAGAATTTGCTATTATTTATGATCAGTTGGCATAATTTTGACCATTGGAACATAACAGCGTTTGCATTTCCAGTGAAATGACATTTCTCACACACTAAAGAGGCATCGTATATCGATAGAATCTCATCGTATTGACTGCCGATTGCTTCCTTTACAAACGAAATATTGTTGAAGCTAACTTTGAAAGCTGCAGAACCGGCAGAGCGGCCTACTATTTTAAACAGTGTCTTACATCCCATGCACGTTATAACTGGTTGGCCATGTAACCCACGAAATGAAATTCCTTTGTTTATGTGAACAGTAGACTCTACATACGTGACATTTTCGCTTCCATTTCTGCCATTGATTAAAATGACATCACCTGCGACAGTTCTTTCCCGTACTGTGTATCCGATGCTCTTGCAAGGAGTAGATGTGCCACCACATGTGTTGTTATCATGTCCATCGAAAGAGACGTAAATATCATTTGTCGTTGCACCTAAAATGAAAGTATTGGGAGATCGGTCAACAATATGATGACAGTTGCCATCATGAAAAGTACGAAATTCAGACCACGTTTACTCTGTATCGGGACAATTTTGATCTGTTACAAAGTTGTTGCGGTTCAAGAGCGTTCACATTGCTCCTTAGCCTTCGCAATACGGGAACGGACTTAAGGTTACCAATGAAAAGGTCAACAAATGGGCAGAGATGCTTTTCCTACAGAGGTGCAAAACTACGGAATAGCCTCTCACCCGAGTATAAGCAGGCATCCTCCCTGTATGGTTTTAAGAAAACTATTTAGTTATGATGATTCCTCTTCTATTGAATTTAAATTTTGAACATTATTGTATATAGGTTTTAAATATTTTATATAGGGTTTATAGTTTGATTTAATTGATAGTTTTATAATACTTTTTTTTTCTTAGATTGTAATTAAATGTTTTTATCAGAGGGCCGAGGGCCCCTTGCAAACCAGCTTCTGCTGAAGGGCAACCCTCCTTAAAAGAATTAAATATGAAAAATATGAAATATGAACAACTGTTTCTATTAATAGGAGGAACCAAAACTGTTAAGCATTAGCAGGAACAGTGTAAACGGGAGGCTGGGCCGTTACACTTTTGCTACGGATCCAAAGTTTTACCGGTACAGTGTAAACGAAGTCGCCGAATCCCTTGATCAGTTAGCATATTGTCATCGTAAACTACGGATTCCTCGATCAGTAAAGATGCAATTTTATTTCCTAGACTTAAACAAAAGCGTACTCTAGCTACTTTTAAAACTCTAGCAGTTAGAGCGACAAGAAGTCCACAACGATGTTGAAGGTGTTGTGGCGCAGTGGTGTAATCCTTTGACTTTGCAGCCAGAACAGTCAGGCGGACAGGGTTCGATCCCAGGTAGAGCCCCACCATTTGAGCGTCATGACAAGGGGTCGCGGACTCGATTAGGTCTTCTCTACTTTTGCGATCCCAGCGCTTGGCGCTAAAAAACGCAACTTCACCTTCACTTCACCTTCAACGATACAGATATGGAAAGATGGCTGGTTAGGCCCAATTTTCATCTCCCTGTCTTAACCCTATTTTGGTTGGGGGGCAAATTTGCCCCCCCTAGTAGATTTATTCTGATAACTCCGCAAGGTTAACAATTACAACAACGAAACTCTTTGACTTTTAGCAACTNCTTGAACAATATCCTTGGCAGTAAATTCACCTAAAAAAGAAACGAGAGACATTTAATCCAATTACATTTAACCCACAAATAACCCATCTTCCCCTTACCCCCATTCTTTTGACTTGATTATCGAAATGGTCTATTCTTCTTCTTGAAAAGAGGATGAACCCAGTCCTAGTAAAAAAGCTGATTTCCCTCGCAGAGTCCAGAAATAATCACAGCTCCACGGCTGCGAGCCGGAGGAAGGTTTTGCTTGTTAATGTCATATTTGAGGAAGGTTTCGTAACTTTGATGCGTCATAAATAATTAACGGCTTGATCGATTCAAATAATTTTTTCGTTTTCCATACTTCCGCATCAAATACTATTGAAAGACGTCATAAAATGTTTTAGTGCAGAGGCACTTTAAAGCCTGTCTCAAATTAGATGTCCGGTGAAAACGACCGTGAACACAAACAATTGAAGTGTTTTGAATGAGTAATTTTGCGTTTTCGCAAATCTCACCTGACATCTAATGTGAGAAACTAACAAACATTCTCGCTGTTGTAACAGTCGCAGTTGACCGTTAAACATTAGCGACAAAGCGATTAGAAACTGAACACAGTTTAACAAACAACTGTCAACTGAAATGAATCAAGCCAAAGCTGTTTCCTTGATCGTGGAACCACAAACCTTTCAGATAATGAAAGATCGGTGTCTGTACAATTTGAAACAAAAAGTTTCTAGAATTCCCAGAAGACTCAACGTCATTGTCTTGCCTAGAAACTCAAATTCTTCTCAAATTTAAAACTCTGCTCATCAAGATCGTTCGATTGATACCTGTATGACATTACTTTAATAAGAAATACAGGCTTTTCGGCTAAAAGCGTTGTTTGTATATCTAGGTTTTTGGGAGGACCTTTGATGCACTCTTTTAAAACGAAGAACTAAGCTAAGTGAATAGCCGAAATCCAAATATATAACTACACTTTACGTTCTCCCTGTACGTTAGCCAGAACAAAGTTTCGAGGGAACAGAGTCCAGAAAAAGGTCAAACCTTCCTCCGGATGCTAATTTCGTTAGTTAAGCCTTCCTCGTTTTATCAAGTCAAAATAACCAGATTTTTCGAAATCCTCGCGTTGTTTATAACCCTAAAATGTATAAACTAATTGCTGTTGCCAAAATAACTCAACATTTTATTTGGCTCAGTATAAAAATTACGAAACCTTCCTCAAATATGACATTAACAAGCAAAACCTTCCTCCGGCTCGCAGCCGTGGAGCTGTGATTATTTCTGGACTCTGCGAGGGAAATCAGCTTTTTTACTAGGACTGGGTTCATCCTCTTTTCAAGAAGAAGAATAGACCATTTCGATAATCAAGTCAAAAGAATGGGGGTAAGGGGAAGATGGGTTATTTGTGGGTTAAATGTAATTGGATCAAATGTCTCTCGTTTCTTTTTTAGGTGAATTTACTGCCAAGGATATTGTTCAAGACTTGGATCGCTTATTGAAAACACAAGGAAGTTCCTCCAGTGCAGCTTTGCGTAAGTAGCCAGCCTTTTCTGAACGTCAGAAGTGAGGCTACACGTATTTTTTTATAAGAAACTGCTTATATTATAAGAAACTGAACTCTCAGATTGCCAAAAAGTTATATTACCCAGAAGGGGTTAAGTAATGTCTAAACATTGGAAAGGCTTCAAAAAACTTTGTTTCGAAATGTTCACGAGGGCACATGTAGTAAACATGAAGATTGTTATGGAACCTTTAAGAAACTCGTAAGAAACTCTGAGTACTGAAACTCTGATAATTTTAACAAACTTTCAGTACTGGTTCAAGTTCTTAGTTTCTTGTGTATACACAAATACGTGCAGTGGTTAATATGGTAATATCAAAACATGAATTTCATTAGTCCACGCAGGTCTTTAACGCAGGTCCTTGACGCAGGTTCTTGACGCATGTCCTTGACGGGAACCTTGTCACAATTCTTGTGTTGATTACTATACCGGGTGAGCTACACCGGGTGTCCCAAAGAAAATACTCCTGTTTGAAAAATCACCAAAAATTGATTACATTTCCGATCTTTAAATTTCTCGTTTTGGCAAGTTGATCATAGACCAACTTATTTTCCCAGAAAAAGCTGATCTTGTGATTGGTTTTAAAATAAGCAAATTAACTCTTTTTATCGCTGCCTGGTTTTGAAGCATACTGTAAAAAGTATCGATGATTTCCAGTTTAATGTCTTTTTGTATATTAAGCTTCTAGTTTGGTCATAAATATAAGAAAGAAGCGCAAACTAATTTTAGACTTAAAGGATAATGAAAAATCTAGAAATAATGGCTCTTAGGCAAAATTTACGGTGTTGCTTAAAAAGGATAGCTCAGAATAACGTTTTTCAGCTGGTTATTGTATACCCTTTAAGTAATGAAAACAAGCATTTTATCATCTTTAAATATAATTGGCTCGATGACAAAAGAGATCAAAAAGAAAATTTTATGATAAGTTTGATAATCGAATTTTGGTGATTTTTTAAACGGGAGTAGTTTTTTGTGGGACACCTGGTAGAAAAATATCCCATTGTGAAAAGTTCATAGCATGTGATTTTACTTGCGTTTTTTTTAGCACTGAAAATGTATTTAAATTGGAATTTACAAAAAATGATTGGTTGTTAAATGCCTAGCAAGGGCCAAAACACGTGATTAAATCGCAAATAAACTCCTCGTACAGAACAATAAAGAAAGTACTATTTTGCACGGGTAAGAGATATCGTATGTACATGGGATTGCCATGGGATTTAAAAACTTCAGTATTTGTTTGAAAATCTATTTCCTGTAACTTTTCAGACAGTTGAAATGCGCTTGCGTATTGTTGTGTGAGGAGATTCGTTACGATTTGTTCAAGTTTTTAGGCCTTTTTCGGGCATTTTTTCCCAACCAAGAAACTGTGTAAAGTCGAATCTATAACATCAACCGTAGCATTGTTAGTGTCATTCACGGTAGGGACCAGATAACCTTATGTCTTTTGCCGCCATGGATGGCATATGTATATAGTATTTCGTTTTATTTAGAATTAGGTTTTATCGTTATGAAGAAAAATAAATATTATTCCTAAAGCTGTATATCAGGGCTTTCAGGAGATACCACGATATGGTATGTGCCAGCCCCCGGTTTTCGAGATATTTTACATGATAGACACTCCTTCCACAGTACATGATAGACATTCCCTGTGATAGACATTCCCTGACTTAGCTGTTACAATCTTGTCACTTTTCTTTCTATACAGCGGAATTAGATTTATCACAAGCGATGTGCTGCTTGACATCCATTATTAAATATCTTGAGGTAGGTATTTTCAAAATTGATTCTCTTCACTTTAGCCGTCGAGTAAGGAGGTAAACTTCTCACATACAGCTGCTCTTCAGAAAGAACACTACAGTAAAAACCCGCATATAAGAACCTTCATTTATTAAGAACCTGCAGCCTGAAATTTGGTATTTCTAACCCTACATATAAGAACCTTTTCACCCTGATTTTCTGTTCAAGTTCTTATTAACAGATTTTGGTTTACACAAAAAATAAAGAACAAACAAAATCGGTCATGAACCTATACCCCCTTTTAAGAACATACACCCTGATTTTGCAATACCCCCACATAAATAAGATCCCAAACAGGCTGATTTTAAAAACATAGGTTCTTATGTGCGGGTTTTTACTGTATTACAGATCTCAAAACTGAGTGAAGAAAAAAATACCTGAAAAGCTCTATTTAGCCCCCTCTCTATTAAGCCCCTCCCTTCGAAGCCAATTTTTTTAATAAGTCCCACTCTCTATTAAGGCCCCCTCCCTCTAGTATGCAATGCAAGAGGATTCCAAAGCTTTTCTATTTCTTCAGCTAGAACAATTTAAATGTTAATGTTCGTATGGTTTTAGATCGAAACTGCTTTGAATTTGTGTATTTAACTCGCAAAATTTTATACTGATTCCTAAAATTACGAACCAAAAGACCTAAAAAGCTATCATTTATAACCTTGTGATTTGACTCTATGAATATGCCCTCCTCTCTAATAAGCCCCTCTTTTTAACCCCCCTCTGGACTCTCCAAAGGCTTAATAGAGCTTTTACAGTATCGCACATTGGGGCCACAGTAGAATTAGAGGAAACATTCAAATTCCAATCATGTTGTGTTAAGTTTCGACTTTCCCCTTTTAAAGTTGAAAGTTTGTTTACGTTTAATTGTTATAATTTTTTATCCATTCTCCAACAGCTTCTTTCAGACGAGAGCAATTTTAACCAGTTCACAATTTCAACATTCGATTTGAGTCAGTACATGAAACTCGATGCTGCTGCTGTGAGGGCGCTCAACTTGTTTCCTTCACCCATGGATGGTATGTTCATTTTCAATTTTTTTCTTAGAATGTATACAGCAAATTGTGAAATAAGGACTCCCAAGTACTTGCAGTCAAGGAAAGCATTTTTAAATTAAAACTTAAGAGTATACTTGAAATCTTTCTAAAATTTGATGCCACGTGGAACTGCCCGCGAATAAAAACAATTGAAGAGTTTTGCATGGGCAATGCTGCGTCATCGCACATTTCAGGGGACATCTAACTTGAGACGGACTCTATACTTTCTCCCAGGTTCCCTTTCCCCAAATATATTTCCTTTGATCAAGACTTGCAATCTGAAACTGAATGGGTCATCAATAATTGTGCGTAAACTCGGGATGAATCCAGACATGAATATATTGCTTAAATCATTGTTAAATGTGATAATAATCGATTTGAATGAATACAAGGATACATTTTCAAATAATTCTTGAATATGACAAATTATGTATTAAGGTGTCTAACTTGAATATTGATTCATTCTTTCTCAGTAAATGTGCCTTGAATTCATTTCTTCCGAATAATGCAGTGCTCTTCTTTCAACTTCAAATTTTTAATCAACCACAAATTAGAACTTTACGGCCGACCTCCACTGCCGGGTCCACTGCAGTATTGTTGGTCGGCAACCAGCGGGCTTGTCTAGTTGGCATGCTTTGGTTTTTGACCAAACGTGATCACAGAAAGCACGCCGTCCGAGTGGAAGTTGTTCCTACTTTCGTATCGATCAAAGCGTTCAGCTGAAAATTTTATTTAGTCAGAATCAAAAATTTCTGGAGCGCAAGATCAGTGGAGATCAGCAAGTCACGTTGGTCGCTTGTAGCCAGCAGTCATGCTCTTCGCTCGGCTACCAAAATACTGAAATTGAGGTTGGCCTTCAGCAAAATAGCCCAATCAAACAGTGTAAGCAATTGAAGCAAAATATTGTTAGGTAATTTACGGCCAATCAAGGCCTACTATGTTACATAATTTACAATTTCTAGAAGTAAGATATTAACATGGACAATTCATATTACAGGATAAATACAAGTTAAAGATCTGTCCTGTTAGAAACCCAACTTTTGGAATATATATTTTGCAAATTCTACTGTTACACTTATCACCATTCCAACATCGAATTTGTTCTTTGAAAATAGGAAGGTGTTTGATTGTTTCATTCCGTGCGGTAAAACTGCCACAGTTGATTTCTAAGCAACCTTTGGGAGTAGAGCGTTGTGGCCATACCTTAGATTGTAGCTAATGTTTCACTACATGAAAATATCCTTCATAAAAGGTGGATTTAGATCGGATTTAAAGAAATAGATCGCAAATAATGAATTTAGGAGGAATGTAATTCATTGCATGTTCTTGTTCATTTGCAGGTGGAAATAAATCAAAATGCTTGACTGGTTTATTAAACTCTTGTAAAACACCACAAGGACAAAGGTTGCTGGCACAATGGGTAAAACAACCATTGATGGACAAGAATAAAATTGGTAAGCTGAAATGTAAATTGTGACCTCATCGCCAGCAAGGGGGAATTTTGTAAAACAAAAGATTCAGGGTTCCGACACCACAAAGCGAGTCACGGTGCTGAAGAAAATCCCTCACACCTTTGATGCAGCCGACCATGACGTTTTGATTGTTTCAATCTACGGTTATTTTCTGGAAGGAGATAAAAACGATTGTTAATTTGGTTTATTTTATCACCATTTTGTTCCGAGTTAATTCATTACTGCAATTAGAGCTTTATTTGCCCATTGCTTCTTTGAGGCATACAGGGACTGGCGTAATTGCTTCTCAAAACTAACGACTTTAAAACATTCTCTTGTTTTTGATATTTTTTCTGTTACAGTGGGTAACTCCTTTGTACAAAAAGCGTCTATTCGTGAACAAAGTGAAGTGAACAAAGAAGAAAAACAAACATGACGAACAGGGCGTTTTCAAGATAAAAAGGGCATGACCATTAGCAAAACTGTTCACATTTCGAATCCATAAACCCAAAGGATTTTACAGTAAAAATATCTGTCGATTAACGAAATTGGTCAAGTGTCAACAAAAACGAATACTCACGAGCAACCAAAAATTCGTAATGCTCCATTTATCTCGATATTTACTAATTTTCTAATTTCAAATTTCAAATTGCTTTTTTTCTCGTTCTAGAGGAGAGACTTGACATTGTTGAAATATTCATAAACAATACAGAGTTGAGACAAACGTTGCAGGTAAGGCAGTTTTCCTACAGGGTTAATCAAAAAGATGTTTATTTGTTTTTGAGGCGGTAACTTAGTAAGAAGCCTCCTATTCGTTAGGCTTAATTTTGTATGTAGCTAACGTGCAAAGTTGGACCTGGAAATTTAGATTGTCAAAGTCGGAAATTGGACTCTCAAATTACGAGCAAATTGATGATTGGCAGTGTGAACAGTTACTACGGAATAGTAATAATGGTTTTTTTTATATTCAATTAAAAGTTTTGCAAAACACTACGCATGAATTTGACAAGGAGGATTGTGATGACACGATCATATTAAAAAAGGGACAGTTCCATGATATTATTGATATTTGATGACAATTCCAAGTATTATTAAAGACATTTCCAGTATATGTTACAACAATTTGATATTATTATTTGAGACGTAAACGGTTGGACTAGGCCATATTATTATTATAAGTACGCTTCGATAGGATATCATATCATCCTCAGCTAAGAAACTACGCTTGCAAATTTGTTCATAAACCGTTAATTATTCAAACAACATGCATAGTTAATTGTTTATCATCAAATCTACAAATAAGGAAAGTTCCGGTGAACTACTAGGTATGAGCTACTTTACAGCACTACGAGGATGACACCACCGGGGGAAAAGATAATGACTACCCCGTGGCTAATACATAAAGACATGCAACTGAATTGCACCTAAATATACAGTACAACTACAAAAAAGCTACACACGATCAAATACTGATAAATACTCGTGGGTTTGACTTCTTGTCGGTTGCTTTAATTGCTCACACTTTTTTTCTTTTCATCCTTAAATTGATTCTCTTAGAGCCTGATTACATGAGCAGGGCTGGCCCTGTTATCCGAGCTGGATCATTTTATGCGAGATCCCTCTGTCGATAGGAGACATGTAATAAATCTGAAACATGATTATATGGTAAGTGGGCCAGCCCTGGCAGCTGGGATCCCACTTCTGCATATCTGGCCCTGTTCGAAGCGATGAAATAATGACGTTTTTCTCGTGTAATCGCTTGGCAGGGCTGGAAACAGGGCTGGCTTCACAAAGTTATAACTACGCATGCACCAAGCCGCCATACTGCCAATGATTTGATTTTCTGCCAAAGTTACTTCGCAGCCCTTTGGGGTGAATTACTCCATGTCATCGCACGCAAAATTTTATCCCTGCTTACAGAGGCAGCCCTACTCATGTAACCAGGCCCATAAAACCCTTGCAAACGGGACTAACACACGATCAAGTTTGCTATAATTCCACTTCGCAATAATGACAATCCAGACAACCTTAACTTTTTATCATCTTGCGGGATAGAAAACTTGTTTCCTAATTTTACACACTCGAAACTATCTCTTAGAAATTTTGTTTCTATCAAAGTTAGGTTTGTTACATACCTCCCAAGGCAATAATTCCTTCTGATTGTCGTAATCGTGAGGTCAAGGATTGACCAAATTTGATGAACTTGTTTTGAAGGATCTTCAAGGGTGTATTTTGATCAAGTCACCGGGTAGTTTTAGCAAATTACTCCACAGATTTAGCCGATATGTTCTGTTATCCTAGGAAGAGCATCTTAAGAAGATTCCAGACCTTTCTCGACTCTCAAAAAGAATCCTGCGACAGAGAGCTGGCCTGCAGGTGACTAATTTTTCAAATTTTTGATTAGATTTTGTCAAAATTTTAAATCACTTCAAATCTTTGTCATAAATTATTCTGGAGGAATTTGAAGAAATACATAGGGCTGTAGACTTTCTTCCTAGTTATCGCTGCTACTACCTTCACTATTACCCCCTCATCGCTTAAACTAGGACTCATCATTTTACGTACACTAAAACTGGACTAATTTTCCGATCTGTTTTGGTTTTATGTCTTAGCAATCACTCCACAATATTTAACGAGTGACAGGGAAAGATCTTCCACTTTATGGCTGAAAGAAAATATTAATTTGTGTACTCACAGTTTGTTTTCCTATCTTCCAATACTGAAAACATGAAATTTGAGCTGTTTTGTCATTGGGGGATTGCTTAGGCCATCCGCCATTACTATTAAAATGGCTGTTTCAAAGCTATGTAAATTTAGCCCAATTTCTGTGTATGCATGATTATGAGCCGAGGTTAAGGCGTCCTGCAGGTTTATCAGTAGCGATAACTTTGATGTTGTGATCAATTTAACACATCTGCATGAGCAAGCCACGATTTCNTAGCAATCACTCCACAATATTTAAAGACCGACCATTGACCCGCATGCTTTGCGATCGTTTGTTTTTGTTTTTCAATACTTTCTGACAGTCAGAAACTACGGAGCTGTGGAAAGCAAAATCACTTACTTCACGCAAAGCATGCTGGTCAATGGTCGGTCTTTAACGAGTGACAGGGAAAGATCTTCCACTTTATGGCTGAAAGAAAATATTAATTTGTGTACTCACAGTTTGTTTTCCTATCTTCCAATACTGAAAACATGAATTTTGAGCTGTTTTGTCATTGGGGGATTGCTTAGGCCATCCGCCATTACTATTAAAATGGCTGTTTCAAAGCTATGTAAATTTAGCCCAATTTCTGTGTATGCATGATTATGAGCCGAGGTTAAGGCGTCCTGCAGGTTTATCAGTAGCGATAACTTTGATGTTGTGATCAATTTAACACATCTGCATGAGCAAGCCACGATTTCAGATTGTTTAGAAATCATATGGCAAGGATGATATCAGTATGCTATACATTTTTCAATATTTTCCGGAAAAATTCTTTCCATTAAAAAGGGCCTGGGATGCTTATGTAGGATTCTTAAAGTTCCCCTTGATTCTTAGATATCCTGTTTGGAGCAATGTCAGTTAACACCGGAGCTTTATCCCTTGTTCATTCAACCTTAAAGGGAATCTACATAGTTAAAGCTGACCTGGGCCATGTGGTAAAAATGGCCTACTGCATGTGATACTCTTGAAACATGCCGTTTCATTGTATCCTATTTATAGCAGCCACTCAACATACCTATATCAATTCCTTTTAACATTTAATAAGGAAGGCTGACCAAGTTTCCATCGCCTATTCGAGTACTTGCAACCTTAAGTCAAACGTTTTACTTTATTTTGGATAGTCTGCATCCGTTGTTAAAGTTTTCTAGTATCGTGTTCTTTTCCAGGATTGTGTAAGAATCTATCAGGCTATCCGAAGACTACCACATTTAGTCAACACGCTTGAAAAGTACGATGGGAAAAATGAGAAGATGATAAAAGAAGTCTTTGCGAGTTCTTTCCAGGTAAGATTCAAGGCATACTCTCTAGGGCATTTGAAAGGGAAATGCCCCACAAACTACAACCTCTGTTGGAAAACTAATTTCAGACTTGAAATCAGAAAGAATTGGCGCTTTGGATAACAAAAAACTTGATTTCCGAAATTTTTCGATATAGAAGTCAACAAAATCCTTAAGGGAAAAAGTCTTTGTTTTCTTGCTTGAAATTTCACAATTTGCACAATATCAAGTTTCGCGCGTTCTTATCAAGCCCTGGCTAGAAATGATTGTACAACATGTATTGATTTGAAGCAAAGATAAAAAATGTGGCAAGACCTTTGAAGCAGACTATAAATCGACATGTCAAATTCCCATCCGATTTCAAAATGGTTTTAGTTTCTGCAATCCTCTCTCGAAGTCTACCGAAAGCTTTCTGGGAAAAGGCTGGACCCTAGTGCGAGTGAAGTTCCTATAGAGCCTGAAGTAAAGAACTGCCACTTGAGAACACTAAATTGATTATAATTTAAAAACTGCATCCGGTGTTGCCAGAATTCCCAATGGGACCTTTCTTTATTCTCGGGATTGAAACTTGAACATTTCCAAAAAATAAAGTTCTGCTCTTTGGTTGCATTTGATTAAAGGGGCTATACAAGATCTAGTAGTGAAAATGCGCCTTTAATGTAGTCTCCGAAGCATGCAGTGGACTTTTGTGTGTCTAGGCTAAACATATCGAGAACTTGTGGCTCGGAATCCAGCTGTATTTCCAAAACCGTTGATGGTATGAAAAATCTGATTGCACTAGCTAATTCTACGAAGGACAAACCGAGAGAAAGTCATGAATTTTTAGAATTTTAGCGTATGCAGCCTGCAGCTCCTTTACGGCATTTCCGATAAAAGTTACCATGCTAACATGTTTCTACTGTATATTTTTCTACTGTCTACCGGTTGTCCGGTAGAAGAATATCTGTGTGTTGGAACAAGCCCTCAAGTCCAGTCTCCCCCTGCATACAATCTATAGGCCTTCAAAAGCTCCATAAATTCCCCTTGATCCTACTTCTCTCTGCTTGTTCTTTGCTCTTTCCTGTGACAAGGATACCCGTACAATAGGTGTTTCCACCTCTCTGAAGAAAAAGGACTAAAATAATGTTTGTTTTATGTTCTTACTTTTAGGATTGCATTAACGATTTTTCGAAATACATGGACCTTATCGAAACAACAGTAGATTTAGATGCAGTGGATAGCAACGACTTTCTGATCAAGGCTGAATTTGACGATGGCCTCAAAGAATGTAAAGACCAAATGGATGAAATCTTCTCGAAGTTTCCTAAAGAACTGAGCAAGGTTATTGATTAATTTGATACAATTTGTTATTTTTTTATTGATTACTTATTGACTGATGCAGCCAGTCATTTTTATTTTTTATCATCCATCCACCCATCCATCCATCTAACTAGGTTTTATTTTGGTATGTTCTTGTTTGTGAGGTTACAAGGACATGCTTTTTTGAAAGCAACCACTTATTTGACGTTCTTGCGCCATAAATCACCTACTATGTGTCAGATTGACTCAAACAAGGTCTCAAACTCTTTATCGAAGCCTATCATTTGCAACTGTGTACGAATGAGGCAATTAAAGTTTCAGCTCCTTCACAGCAGCCACACAAATGAAGTGCAATCTTTTTGGGGAACCCTGTTGTACTCTGTTTGAAGTACAATGTAGATTTGTTTGTTGTTATTATGTTACACTGAGCTTTGTCGTTTGAAAGAATCAAGCTCTGTTTGCTAAGCTCTTTTTAAATGATAACTAGCTTCGATATTTTGCAACATAATGGTAGTTCTATTACCAAAATCAATTTAAATCTTCATAGTTTTTTATTATACTTTAGATGAATCGTCAAAATCAACCCCTTTGTCACGGAAATTGAAAAGAAATTGGTAGCGTCAAATTTTCTGTCCTTTTCAAATTGTGCCGCTATTGTGTGAACACTAACTAAATCTTGGTGCTGTCTCATCTTTTGCCGTTTTCAAATTGTGCTGGTATTGTGTGAACACTAACTAAATCTTGGTGCTGTCTCATCTTTTGCCGTTTTCAAATTGTGCCGCTATTGTGTGAACACTAACTAAATCTTGGTGCTGTCTCATCTTTTGCCGTTTTCAAATTGTGCTGGTATTGTGTGAACACTAACTAAATCTTGGTGCTGTCTCATCTTTTGCCGTTTTCAAATTGTGC
>REGM01000035.1:829541-851847 GCA_004194415.1 Aurelia aurita
TCTAGGCATCACATTTTATGACTATGATCACATAGATGGGGTTGCCCTGCAGAGTAAATACTTGGAAGATTTGTGCAGCAAAAATGCTAACTGCACTAGTCTAACTGGTTGCTTTTCTATCTCTAATTTCATTCTAAACTTATAATATTATAATGTATTGCAAGACTGTATTTATAACAGAACTTTTAAGACATTACTGATGATGCTAACCTACTAATATTTCTTATTGTTAGAGTTTTAGACCTACTTTTCATTTTAAAAACAGTTGATTCACATTAACTGTCCATGAATCGACTCGGGCATACAGTAAATCCCCGCATACAAGAACCTACAAAAATAAGAACCTACAGGCTGTTTTTCCTAAATTATGCACCTCGTAATTAAGTACCTGTTTCAGTTTGATGACAAAATATGTACAAGGGGTAATAAAGTTGGATTTTTTGATCATCCTTGCTGAGTTTATTTTTGTCCCAGTTAGCTGTTAAAATCTGAGCCTCCTCCCCTGCTATTTGTAAGCGTTGCATTAGTTATTAGGTCCTTAATAATATTGCCAAAACAAATAATATGGTTTAAAATCTCTTGATAATAACTCCTAAAAGGTTTACACAAGGGAACCTTTATACCCTGAAATTAATCTAAATACCTTTAAAATAAGAACCTAATTCAGCCTGGCTCTCAAAACAGTAGGTCCTTTATACCCTGAAATTAATCTAAATACCTTTAAAATAAGAACCTAATTCAGCCTGGCTCTCAAAACAGTAGGTTCTTATATGCGGGGATTTACTGTATGACCTAGATAGGTCGTTGTGAGTTCTTTTCATATCTCCGGCAGCTAGTTTCTTGGGCCTGTATTTCTATCTTTTTTAGATTTATCTTAATTAGCGGTTCGTATCTTTAATACACTTTCTTAGGTCATTGCATGGGTGGTTAGACTCTGCATGTGTGCTTCTATGGAGAAGCGCAGCAACTAATATGCTTCTGTGAAGGTGAAGGTGAAGTTGCGGTTTTTAGCGCCAAGCGCTGGGATTGCAGATGTAGAGAAGACCTAATCAAATCCGCGACCCCTTGTCATGACGCTCAAGAGGTGGGGCTCGTGCTGAGATCGAACCCTGTCCGACTGACTGTTCTTGTTGCAAAGTCAGATGATTACACCGCTGCGCCACAACGCCTTCAAAAGGAAAAAAATTGCCTATGTAGTTCTACGGAGGAGGTACCTCCTTAACATCAGAACTTTCAAAATGGCGGCTGACACAAGGATAGGAAACGGAAAAAGACGTTATTACACAGAGCGAAATCACTCTTATCATGAAGCCATGTAAGTACAACTGCGGTGTCTAACTACCCATGGTTATTGCTGTGAATGAAAGTTAGAATTGATTAACTGCATGGATAAAACGCATCTTACAATTTTCTGATGCGGCATGTTGTGCGGACAAACATTTAAAATAGTGCATTAACTATCACAGTAAGCGATCATTAGCGATGCGGTTTTAAAGATTAAGAGCGGTATTGGTAGGAAAGATTTGATCTGTTATTCTGTCAAAATTGCTCTCAACAGGAAGAAAAAGTCTTGAGGCAGAATAAGAAATTCCAAACAATAGAAACCAGGAAAGATGGAGTGCGGTTTACAAATTCGTCACTGCGAGAAATGAGTTCTGAATATTTAGCACTGAAGGCGACGTACACTTCCGTGCAAAGCCAGCTAGCTTCAGAAGTGATCAAAATTGCAGGTAATCTCTTGAGATTGTTTCAAAAGTCTGATTAGATGTAACGTGGTTCCAAGGATCGAATATAACTTTGACAGACTGTCTTAATTGCAAACACTGACCTGCGTTGAAGTACTCCCAAAATTTAACTGGGCAATTAACTTTTGCAGCTTAAAGCTTGTACTCTGCTCGTCAAAGCCATATCAAACAGGCATCAATCGGAAGGTGTTGAAAAGAGGAGTTTGACTTTTGAGAGAAATTTGAGTTTTCAGCTCAGTAGGATTTTGGCCACTTCTTTGTTTCAATTGTAGAGACATCAAAAGTACGTCATCTTTAGCTCATCTCCTCCTGATTTCAAATCTGTAATCCAGTTTCTCATGATATTTATAACTTTGGGAATATTCACCAAAAAAGTTGTACCCTACTGCCCCTATTTATCTTTAACAAATTTAACTGTTTCCTGTCTGTATGAAATTACTTATAACGTTGAAAGTACAAATGATATGAACTAGCGGTCTTCAGATCTGAAATCAGGAGGAGATAGGCTTTCAGTTAGGTCGTTGAAGTTTCTGGAGTCGTTGCAACCAACGACCATAACAACCCACAAGCCAAAAAGACCCAACAGACTGAATGTGAACGACGAAAATATACTCCTCAATGACCTTGACGACACCAACAACTGATTTGTTTGCAGTCAGTGTTCCGGCTTTTTTGAGTTGTTCGTTCCCAACGACTCCAACGACTCTAGCGACTACAACGAATTCAACAACAACTAGATTTTACCGAGCTCAAAACAGAAATCTCTCACAAAATTCAAACTCCGCTTTCCATCTTTAGATTGATGCCTGTTTGACGATGCTTTGTCGAGCAGTACAAGTATTACGGATAAGAACTTTAATTTTCCATCCAGTTTTTGAGAGTAATTTAGTTTTGTCATTATAATAATTTTAACTACATAGTAGACCTGAGAGCAATATTCTCAAAATTGGTCCATCACGCATACTGCAATCGATTGTCATGCAATTGTTGCCATACCATTTTCTTACCTGGCTCACCTACTCCGACTCACCCCTCTTTTGTTCTATTTCAGCTGGTTACGCCGAGCCTTTGCAGTCACTGAGTGACAACATTGCACACCTGGACGCTTTAGTAAGGTACTGATTAGATTTCATATCGATTAATAAGAAGGATAAGCATGAACATCCGTGTCGCGGATTTCTTTATCATATTCAAAAGATGAATAGTATGACTTACGATTTTCGTACCTGGTGACCCAAAAGAGACTTCACGAGCTAGATTGCGCCTAGCTTTCTGAAAGCAAATGTTATGAACACAACCAATGTATCAGCATGCAGCTGAAAGGCGTAGCTATCTTTTGAGACGTTGCTTGGTCAGTTTAAGCTGACTACCCTCCGAAAAACCAATTACAAAAATATTGTAATTCTTTCTTTTCTCGGACTCTTCCCTCCTTTTCCAGCCCATGGTTTGGAAGATGTGACAAAAGCCGAATTACAAAAGGGTTTGCCCTATTGTCTGTTTCAAAGCACTTATTTCAAATTATTGTTAATATTTTAAATGTTCTTCCCGTTTTCAATTAGCTTGGCAGTTGCAGCTACACTGGCGCCGATTCCGTATGTTCGCCCATTAATCAAAGAAAAAGGTACATACAATTTTTGTTAAAGATCTCTTACCGACCTATATATGGGAAGCTGATCTCTTTCATTTGCTGCAAATTCACTATGTTTATCCTCAGATATATCCTCTATCGTGGCTGTTTTGTTCTTACATATAGAAAGGTCACAAAATTTCCTATTGAAAACAACTGCAGAACATTGAAGAAAATTTTATGTGCCAAACATACCGCATCATATACTTGAACTGGCCAAGTTGCTGGTAAGAGCAGCCATAGACTATGTAGCTATTCATAATGAAAGATTGATTTGAAAGGTTCAAATATTCAGCGTGAAAGCTTTTATTACTATTTTTTGCATTTGAAACTTCAATGAATGTCTAGAAATGTAAGTGCAGGAAAAGAAGGCCGAAGATCCAGCTCATTATCCTAACATCAAATATTTGTCAATTTTTCTATTGTCAAATATTGCTTGCCATTTGAGTCAAATATTTGTCAATTTGTCAATTGTCAAAATATTTGGCGTCAAATTTGTCAGGTAAGAGCATATTTATCCAGAGTTTCTCTGTAATAATTTATATGCGTTCTAGAGTTTTTCTGTAATAACTATGTAACTCAAATGTTAACAAATTTGATCCAGGCCTATTTTCAAGAATTCTCAAAATCGCTCGTAACTTTACAACGCCAGTACTGATTTAGACCAACGAAATTTTCATATCCAAGTTTGCTTTATACCTGCAGAAAGGTCATCAATTTGAAGGAATCTCATGAATGATTACAAAACTATAGGCTCTGGGACATCCAAACATATTTTTGATTCGCTCGATAGAGGGTGCATTCTCACTGTGAATAATAAACTTTTTTCAGGGGATGGAGATTTGATCCTGATTGGATCACGACATCCATGCCTTGAGGTACAAGATGACGTGGCCTTTATACCAAATGACGTAAAACTACTTCGTGGTAAGTGCATAGAGTTGACTGATACAGATGAAATGTCACGTGACTTTATCAATTTCTGTTCCAAAATAAGAATTGTGGAAATGAAGCCATTACAAAACATAGTGTTGCAATGGGATTTTGAGAACGTCTCGTTTATTCATCGAAATAAATTAATTCTAAAAGCTTGGAAGCTGGCCAAATTACTTGAAAGCTTTAACGGACAGATAGGCCAGCCAGCGTTGAAGAGGAAGGTTGATTTTAAAGAAGCAACGAGCAACTTACAATAGTCGGCGTTTGTGGCACTGTTTACAAAATTATTGTCGGAAAGGCAAGTTTCTCGCAGCTTTCTTGGACTAAATTTCTGTTTTGCTTTCAAGGAAAGCATGTTCGTGCAATTATTTAATTGGTTTTGATTTGACTGACAATTGCTACGCCTTTCCCTTCTCACTCTCGCAACATAGAACATAAGAGTGATTTTATGCAAATTTTTGCAAATTTACTATAGAAACCTATAGACATTTTCTGCAAATTTACCTTATTTACACGTCGTGTTTTCATTGCTGTTGTGACATCATGCCGTCTGGACGAATAGATTAATCCTTTGTATCGTTATTAGAATACCAATACGAACTGCACATAATCGATTAGTTAGGCTAGCTTGGTTTGTTTCCGATTTGCTTATTTAAGAACACAGCTTGGCATAGATTCGCATTATATTTTTCGATTGTTGTCGCCCTTTTTTAATGTCAAGAGAACCGTTCCAAAGCAACTGGAAATTATTTTGCTTTATATCCTTCGGTTGATTTTAAGACGTTTAATACTTCTAGCAGTGACACACCTCACCAGTCAATGCCCTTATTTGGAGACATATCACAAAAGAAAACACTAAATTGCTTCTATTTTGGTTAGTCCTTGTTCGTGTATGTTGTTACTGGTATCATTGGATTGCCCTCATTAAGACCTTTCGCAATAAGTTGCTAATAATTTATACTAAGTTTCAACTTTATAACGCTATTAGTCGATGAGATAATTCGGGGGGGGGGGGCATAATGCCCACCACCGCCCCATGTCAGGTGTGAATAAAAAGACCTTATGTGGAATAGGTTAAGAGCTTGAATTTTTCTTTTGCAGAAAAGAGCGTGTTTCAAATAATAACTGGCCCTAACATGGGTGGAAAGTCAACTTATATTAGACAGGTGAACAGACATTCCTTCGGAATGTTTCCTTTTTTCTATTTTGCCAGATTTAGATCACAATTTTATAATACCGGATCCTTCGAACCATTTTTTAGATTTCCATAAATTGAGATTATTTGAGCAGCTAACATCTCTATTTAAATGCAAACATTTAGTTTGTCAAAATCGGTTGGTTCCTTCTCAGATTACAAGCGATTTTGTCTCCGTATCCTTCAAAACAGGCCTAAAATATTTGATCAGATTTGCCAACAAATTATCCCCACAGCTATCACAATCAAACTCTATCTGTCTATCTTATTGCTAAAATTTTTACTGGAGACATAAAGAAGCTGCTGCATAATCGATTACAGTTGGGATTGTCATTCGGCCTTTTTTCGTCTATTTTCTATTATCATGAGGCTGGATTGCTAGCAAATTTGATCAAGGATTGTAGACCTGTTTCGAATTTTTGAACGATTTTGAGATGAGACATTATCATGAAATCGCCTGTAACTTAATAATTATTTGACGAATTTTGACAAACTAAATTTTTGTATCTTTGCTGACGTGTTAGCTATGCAAAGATTATCAGTTTATATAAATCTAACACATTGTTTGAAAGCAACATGCTTTCAAAAATCGAAACATTTTTCTGCTCCACCCGATTTTGGATGAAATCGGCTATTGTTTGGAACCCAAAATTTCTTAGTTCATCGTATTGGCCTAAAAAGAAATTTCTGTTTCTGAAAAGTCACTCAAATTTGTTTCAGGCTGCTTGTCGTAAAGTTATGGTTTCTGCAACTACGCCAAGAAGCAGTTTTATAATTGAGATATCGCATAATCCTGTACTGCCTTCTAAGGCCTCGCCATACTAAATGACCTTTGTTTTCATCCCATTGAACATAATTTGCTATCTCCTTCTGAATGTCATTGTTACTGTTACTGAGATAAAATGTTTTCCGACCATTGGTTCGTGCAACCACAAAAAAACCCGCATATAAGAACCACAACTTTAAAGAAAATTTAGGCTAGAAATTTGGAGGATAATTTTCTGAAGTGATGTAAAAACTGCATTAAAACTGTAAGTAAAGATGTTTCAAAGTGCTACATGCACAACGCATGTAATTTATATGGTTTTGGCTTGTGCCCTCTTGTAAGTATCTTTCTTAAAATTTGTTCTCCGGAATTAAAAACCTTTGCTAGACTGAACTAAAGAAATGGTGGTTCCTATAGGCGGGTTTTTACTATATTTTTACTCGTACAGAACCATGACTTTCAGAAGTGGGAAGTATAAACAAGACGTCTTTGTTTATCAAGTACGCAACTCGCTAACGTGCAGCAAGCAAACGCCCTTCAGTTTGAGTAACTGCTTTACACGGGTCATGCATGTGAACTTATAAAGCAAATCGAAACAATACAGCTAGAATAATAGAAAAGGGTCTGCCTCACGTAGATATTTTTGTTTGGCTCCATAGTGAAAATTTTCGAAGAAGTACATGCTCTAGCTTCTTAATAGCTAGATGTGATCTAACTTCTTTATTGAGACCATTGCAAAGCTTAGCCCCGCGGTAGGAGAAGCACTTGCTCCGGAAAAGGTCTTGAGGGGGTTCTGTGCCAAATTTTGGGTAGGGGTGTGCCTCCAGCCTTTCCAAAACTGTGCAATTGGCTAAAATAATCTCTGGACCAAAAACGTGCCACAATTTGGCCTTCCCTAGACAAAATCGCCAAAATGTGGTCTTTTCTAGAAACAAATTACCAAAGTTTGGCCTTCGCTTGACCAAAACTGCCAAAAAGTATACCCTTGCCTAGACTAAAACTTCCTGAAAGTATCCCGTTGAGGGAGGCATATCCCCAGGTACCTTTGCTATGGAACCCCCCCCCCCCCGTGGGTCTTTAAGAGAAAGACTTGTCAATGAGTTAGACAAATTTTTAGGCACCCAATATTGTAATTGTGAAAGCAGCTTAGACCAAGGACAATCTTGACAAATATTGTAAACAAGTAGTCATCTTTAATTTTCAGATCGGTGTCATTGCTCTTATGGCGCAAATTGGATCTTTCGTCCCATGCACTTCAGCAGAAATCGCAATTATCGATAGCATCTTAGCGAGAGTTGGTGCTGGAGACAGCCAATTGAAAGGAGTCTCAACCTTCATGTCGGAAATGCTAGAAACAGCCTCAATTCTAAGGGTAGGTTATTTTTTAGATCGTTGCTAATACAGATGTGCATTGCAAACATACTTTCACAAGACTTTAAATCTCGTGTAAACGTTAGTATTTTGCCCTCCGTGGTATCGTCTCTGTATTATTGTAACTACCAGGTGTACCAAAAAAAAGTATACAGATTTGGTCAACCCTAACGATCAGAATTTAGCATGAATCAATCCGAAATCATTTTTAAAACATTACTCGATAGTTAACTTGAACATAGATACCTTGTTTGTCGACATTGGTGCTTTGAGAGTAGATATATTAATCATCAAAGGACAAATTTTCCTCCACCTCCCAACAAGAGCTTTGGCGTTTTGGCCTAAGCAAATTCTTCAAGCACAGCGAATAAGTCAACAATAGACTTAAAAAATTGTGAAACAAGAGGAGAAAAATTTAAAACTGCACAACAGATGCGTTTAAAAAAATACAATTTATGTGACACTTATCATCAAGGGAGCTCCGAAGTAAACTTCATTCACTTCAATATCAACAATCTATTTCATGAAGATTACTTCGGAGGTGCCTTGATGATGAGTGTCACGTAAATTATATTTTGTAAAACGCATCTGTTGTGCAGTTCTTAATTTTTCTTCTATTGTTTCACAGTATTTCAAGTCTATTCTTGACGTATTCGCTGTGCTTCAAGAATTTGCTTAGGCCAAAATGCCAAAGCTTTGGTTTGGAGGTGGCGGAAAATTTATCCTTTGAAGATTAATATTTCAACTCTCAAAGCACCAATATCCGCAAACAAGGTATCTATGTTCAAGTTGACTATCGAGGGATGTAATAAAAATTATTTCCGATTGATTCGCGCTAAATTCTCATCGCTAGGGTGGACCAAATCGGTATACTTTTTTTTGGGACACCCGGTTAGAATAACTTTCTGGTGTTAACGCACAGAAAACAAGGGTAGGTTTTGTAAAAATAGCATCCGTTGGGTTTGGTTGATACGCCTGTTCAGAGCGGTTACTAATTGCAAACGATGGTATTTTACGGCCTGTTAGTTGAGCCGTAGATTCAATTAAATGAAATCCCATTGGCTGCTTCGAAACCTAGTTGGGAAACTTTGCACTTAGGCTCTACATTAATGAAGGGGAAAGAATGTTATTTACAGAAACTCGTGGAAATGGCTGAAAAAATCATTTAAATTTATTCAACCTTGCTGCCTTAAGCCGTGTTCACACTGAACGATTTTCAATAATGAACAATTATGCGCTAAAAATTAAATGTTAATCGATTGTCAACAATCGTTTAGCATTCATATCGAACAAAGTTAATCGTTTGAACTTTTCGTCTTTCGAACGATTTTCAGTTTTTCATGCTAACGATTATTTTTAACGATTGTATCAAAACTTTTTTATATTAATCGTTTAAATAATCGTACGATTACTAAAACGAGTATTCCAAAAAATATCACTAGACGTTCACACCAAACGATTTTTGGAAATCTCTGCGATTAACCGCTAACGATTGTTTTAAACGATTGTATCAAAACGTTTTTATATTAAAGGGAAACTAACCATATAAAAGTGGCTCAAGCCACTTGCGTGGTCAAACTCTAGCCAATCAGATATCAGTGTTTCCTGTTGACGTAAATTAGTTACCCAAATATGGCTCGGCACGTGTCACGGCCTTTTGTCTTTGCACGGCTATTTTCATCTAAAGCTTATATATGCTTAGATTCCCGGAAATCGTTTAAATATTCGTACGATTATTCAAACGATTTTTCCAAAAAAAGATCGCCAGACATTCACATTGCACGATCATAGCAAATCTCTGCNATTCCAAAAAATATCACTAGACGTTCACACCAAACGATTTTTGCAAATCTCTGCGATTAATCGCTAACGATTGTTCTAAACGATTGTATCAACACTTTTTTATATTAGATGGAAACTAACCATATAAAAGTGGTTCAAGCCACCTGCGGTCAAATTCTAGCCTATCAGATAACGGTGTTTCCTGTTGACGTAAATTAGTTACCCAAATATGGTTCGGCACGTGTCATGGCCTTTTGTCTTTGCACGGCTATTTTCATCTAAAGCTTATATATGCTTATATTCCCTGAAATCGTTTAAATATTCGTACGATTATTCAAACGATTTTTCCAAAAAAATATCGCCAGACGTTCACATTGCACGATCATAGCAAATCTCTGTGATTAACCGCTAAAGATTATTTTAAATCGTTTGTTGTGAACACGGCTTAGGAACTAAACTCATTGTGATGTAATTCTTTCAGTCAGCAACTAGAGATTCACTCATCATAATTGATGAACTTGGACGTGGAACATCAACCTATGATGGTTTTGGACTGGCATGGGCTATCTCCGAGTAAG
Source organism: Aurelia aurita (assembly GCA_004194415.1). Lineage (NCBI taxonomy): Eukaryota > Metazoa > Cnidaria > Scyphozoa > Semaeostomeae > Ulmaridae > Aurelia > Aurelia aurita. The sequence goes on from REGM01000035.1 coordinate 839,542, forward strand.
TACCGTGTGTATCACGCTCCCCCGCAGTGTCCTACTATTTTGACCCAGCCTGGTTCCCTGCGTCAACTTGACCGCGTTCGTGTGAGAGTCCTGGACGCCAGGGAAGCGTTTTGTTGACGCCTGGACAAAAACCAGCGAAACTTCTCACTGAAACTTCTCACTCATTATTTGGAAAACCAGCTCTGTGTTGTTCTGCGGCAGGCAAGATGCAAGTTTTTGAACAAATCACAGTGATAGAAGATGGCAAAACTTGACGAAGATGGCAGAATATTATGAAGAGAGAAATTTTGAATCTTCAGATGATGATGAGAGTATCAAGCAGCTTCGCATTACTGCAGAATATACGGAAGAAGCTTCATTTATTGCCTCAAAATTCCATGCACAGAGCTCCGGTTAGGCCCAAAAAGTCTTTGACAATTCAGTCACCTAGATATACCTAGACAAGATTAAGATACGGTCGTCGTTTTCACGTACTAGCATCGGGACTAACATTTCCAATAAAGTCTCCAACGAAAAGAAAAGCAAAAAATGGAAGGCTAAAAGAGTAAGAGGTGAGGGTAAATTGATTAAAATTTCTGATAGCGCATGCACAACAAAATATGTCTTCTCGGCGATGAACAAGGATGGTTTTTTCAAACCAAAATTAGAGCCTGGCAAACACACCAATGTTCTTCTTCTGAAGCAAGCTTTGCAAAGAAAATTACGTCGGCCTTGTTTTGTCTTGCTTGAAAATGATTCCTTTATTTCAGTTCATTTATTTGATAGTATTTAAAAACTTCTTTGCGAATCAGGTTCAAACCTTTGCGATTTTCTGCTTTGATTTGCAAATGTTTAAATTTTTGTTTTGTGTCTAGACAGATTCCCATTTGTCGCATGAAAGAAAAAAAATATTGTACTCTAACTGGTCAGATGAAATACGGAAACTACCCACCTGAAAAGGATGATTGCGCCAGGTTATAACTTAAGTTTAGTTAAGGTTTGTCCTGTCTTTGGAAAAAACATTTGTCAAAACAAAGTTTGGTGGATTCTCTCCTCTCAGTCTCAGCAAAGATATTCAAAGTATATTGATATATTTTGAGGCCTTCACCTTAAATTCTCTAAAATTCTTTCAAAAAATGTATGTAAAATTGTGTATCTTCTTCCAGCAATTTTATCATGAATTATAATATCGAAATGACAATGTTTTCATTTGAATAACACCGGTGGAAATCAACAAACTTTTAACTCGCAAAATGAAACCCTTGCATGCTCGCACTTTGTTATGCAATTGTAATTTGGAGTGCTGTGTGGTTTGTCTTGGAAACAATAAATTGACCATCTAATATCATTTCAAAAATGTTTCCCAGTAGTTTTCATTCACTGGGACCTGAAATGAAACTTTGCAGGACCGACCATCCAGACTCATTCCAAAAGTCTCTTTGTTTCGCTCTCCGAATTGATTTGTCGCTGCAACGCTGCACCTGTTGTCTGTCAACTCGAACAAGCCTCTCAACCGAATCCACCGTGGTTGCTTAGATACGGTTTTTGTCCAGGCGTTATTTTAGACCGCTTCCGTGGAGCCCAGTCTCCTAGTCGAAAATGACGTCAGGGTACCAGACTGATTTTGACCTTCAGCAATCATTATCTTATGATAAGTTGTTCATTTTACCCCCTGCTTATCTTGTGTTGTAGTCTAAGACTTTTGTGTTTGGGGTTGAGTGTGTAGGTGTATGTATGTTATCATTTTGCTAATTCAGACGTGTCCCAAAATGATGAATCGGTGTTTGCAGAAACTTACAATTCATACAGACGACATGTCACGTGATTTTATCAATTCGCGCTCGAATATCAGACTTGGGGTAAATGAAGCCATTAAAAAACATAGCTTTGCATTGGGATTTTGAGATTGTTTCGTTTATTTATCGAAATAAATCAATTCTGAAAGCTTGGAACCTGTTCAAATCGTTACAAAACTGTAGCTGAAAGATAGGCGAACGTCGAAAAGGAAGGTTGAGTTCAAAGAAGCTACCAGCAACTTACAACTGATGGAGTTTGTGGTGCTGTTTACAAAATTATCGTCGGAAATGCAAGTTTCTCACAGCTTTCTTGGACTAAATTTAGGGTTTGCTTTCAAGCACAGCTTATTCTTGCAACTATTTCATTGGTTTAGGTCTGACTGACAATTGCTACCTATCCTTTCCCTGCTCACTATTGCGAGGGAGAATATAGGAGGAATTTTATGCAATTTTTGCAAATTTCCTATGGAAACCTATAGAAATTTTCTGAAGATATACACCTAAAACAAGATGGCGTCGTGTTGTCAATGCTGCTGTGACGTCATGCCGTCTGGGTGAATCATGAACTCTGCTGCAACTTCAATGTATTACCAATCATTATGAAGCAGAAAGGCTATAGTCTGTTTCAAATTAGATGTCACGTGAAAATGCCCGCGAATAACGACAATTGAAGTGTTTTACATGAGTAATTTTGCGTTATCGCAAATCTTACGTGACATCTAATTTGAGACAGACTTTAACTTATTTGTGGATAATTTTACTTTGAAACTGTTTTTGATAAGACATGGAAGCAACTAGAAAATTACAATCAACTTTCGTGTAAATTGTCAGCTATGGAATGATGATAGTCACATAATTAACTTTCAAATGCCTTGGCTATGGGCTCCATTTGTACTTTTTATCTAGCCCCTACCAAGATTGATTTCGAGGGGTGTATCACTGTTTGAAAAAATCGTACGAGATTTTTGGAAACAATAGGATTTTTAGGGATTTTTCTTGAAAAGAAAAGGATTTTTGCCAATGGTGTACGAGATTTGTAGGAAGTGATAGAGTAGGCTCCTCGATTGATTTGACGGTTGCTATTAGTTTATCCCTATTTTTATCTGCTACAGTAAATTAATTCTTTTTAAATAATTAAGGCTGACCCCCACTGCAGTAGTTATGCGCCGTTGCAACCTCGTCCCCGGGGCCTTTTACCATATTATGAAAAAGCCCTTGGGACGAGGCTGGCTCTGTTGTTAGAGAGCATGCGCGCTAGACAAGGGCGCTGGTGGCTGACCAAACTACTGGCAGTGGAGGTCGTTCTTTAGGGCCATACACAAGCTATCATCGAGCATTTTTCTACCTTGCAATTTTCTCATGCCGTTGATGTTTAACTTTTTCGTTGTTTGTTTCAGACACATTGCAACAGAACTGAAGAGTTTTTGTTTATTTGCGACACACTTTCACGAATTGACCGGTTTGGCTGACTGTGTTACCAGTGTTTCAAACCAGCACGTAACCGCAATGACTGTTGATGGAAGCCTGACCTTGCTGTATAAAGTCAAACCAGGTATCTATCCGCTACAAAAAACAAAATGTAGGTGCAAGACCATTTATGGATTTGTAGACGATGGTCGCTGTCTCTCGTTTGATACAAAGGATTTTGTCAAACCAGGTATCTATCCGCTACAAAAAACAAGTCATTGCTATAAGGCAGAAATATTAGGAAGGTTTGATCGTAATTTTAGGCTTGCTTTGAAGGTTTCTTCGAGTTTCAGACCGGAGTAGCCGATTTCAGTTGAGTAAATTGAAAGATATATTTCAACATGTCGACTATTAAATAACATATTTCCAATATTATTGCCGTGATATCCAGGGAGCAGTGGCCTCTCAAACTGGGATAGTTTTTATTGCCTCACCCGGTAGAGGAAGCAGAGATTGTTCTTTTTGCAAGCAATATGTTTCCTTTCATATTCAGAAACCTGGTTGATTGCGGTTAAAATTCTGGCTTTTCTTATTTTTCAGGCGTTTGTGATCAGAGCTTTGGAATCCATGTTGCCGAGCTTGCTCACTTTCCTTCGCATGTGATTGAGGTTGGTGTTATAGTTGTTCATAATTTTTGCTTTGTAGTCATTTGAAAGCCAGACAGAGGGTGAGCTTTCATTCATCAATTCAGGGTTGGTAGTTGTAGCGGTATATCAGTTTAGGCAAGGAGCAAAACTACAACGATGTGCAAGTCTAGGGCTGGCCTAATGGTTAGCGCTGTCACCACCTGTGCAGAATGTTGTGTTTTGAGACCCATGGCTTGCCCATGGGGAAGTGCCACGACACATCTATACATCGTTTTTAGCACAGGCGTCAAATCTTTAAAAGAGATTCCGCGATTGATTATCGCATCTTCCGTTTGATTTAATGGCTCAAAGGGAACTTCAGGTACTTTGCTGTTATTTTTCATTGGACATTTTTGATACCTTGATTATTATTAGAATTGTATCGTTTTTTGTGTTTCGACTAGTTTTGAAGTTGTGACGTCATCAAAATGCTACATCGTAAACCAGAAATGCTGCAGATATCTGCTTACCACCATATTATAGACCTTCATAAAGTATGGTTTTCTTGAAGATTGTACAACTTTTCCTCCATTAGTTTAGAATTTACAACAATTTTAATTTTTTTAAAAGTTTTTCGTGAATTCTTTCTATAAAAATAAAAACGCAATAATTCTAAAAATAATCAAGATATCAAAGATTGCCAACGAAAATTTATAACGAAGTACCGAAAGTTCCTTTTATTCCATTAAATCAAACGAAAGATGCATCAACCAATCGAGCAATGTTCTTTAAAGATTTGATTCCTATGCTGTAGGTTCGAGAAGCGCTCACGGACGTTAAAGTAAACCTCAAGGATATTATGGCTAATATGTCGTAGAACCCTTAGTCTTAAGAAATGTTCACTGCAATTCTATGCTTTGAACCCTATATAACTCTTGTTATTGCCAAATGTTGTTTTAGCGTATCTATGGCAGTGGTAGAAACTACATCATAATTCATGCACCTAAAAATAAGAAACAAATTGAGGAAATCTTAGCACTAAAAATGGACATTTTCATGCGAAATTAGGTAACGTTTAGTATTATGGGCTGGTGCAAGTTTCTTTTTAAAAATCATGTAAGTTCTAAATGAAGTGATGGCTGCCTTTGCTTCGATAATTAGCCACTTGGGGCTTCTCAAGCTGCTGAAAATTTTCATTCGTTCATTCATTCATTCGTTCGTTCGTTCGTTCATTCATTCGTTTGTTTGTTCGTTCATTCATCCATTCATAGGCCGAATTTATCTATTAATAACGTTTCAGGCGAAAGTTTTGCCCAGGTATGTACCCTTAGCTCTGGAGTTCAAGCTCCGTGCTTGCTCTACGCTTCTGTTAATGACATGCAGAAGCTCATCAAGTTAAGGATCCTGCGAATTCTGCAAAATACCCAATTGTATTAACACAGAATGACTTTTGTTTGTAGTTTGCAAGAAAAAGAGCGAGAGAGCTGGAAGACTTCCAAGGTACCTCTGCAACATTTGATGACATCACAACAGGTTAGCGTCTTATCCCTTAAAGCCTAGTTAGCACTGCGCTATGAACTATTGTTGCCTTCCTCGTCGCTAATTTTCCGCATGCCATGAAATTTCATCGCGCAGAGGAAACGACATGGCGACGACTTAGCGCTTTAATTTCATAGCGATGAACATATCAATTTCATCACCATGTCTTTCCCATTGCGCGATGAACTTTCATCGCATTTGAAAAGTTGGTGATGAGGAAAGCGGTGATAGTTCATGGCGTAGTGGGAACCAGCCTTAAAGCATCACGTTCGTGAACACGAATTATTGCATTCGTCATAGTTATCGTTTTCCAATTGAATGCCAGCATAATGAAAATGACTTTCATCCATAAATTCGAAAAGTCTTTTCCTACGATGCCAAACTGCTCCAGTAGAAAGATGCACGTCGGACGCTTGGAAGACTACCGTCAATAAATATTGCGGAAATAATATTGAGAAATATCTTGTTTAATGGCCGACATGTTCGAATGCGTTTTAAAATTTACCTGGCATGAATCAGCCATTTCTTTCCGAACTTGGGAGAAGAAAATTTAAAGGATAGATGCGAATAGAACTTACGGCATATCGTTTTATATATATACTTTATTATTGGAATTTAACGTTACATGAAAATAACCAGAAATTTGACTAAATGTTGATTTTTAAAAAGATGGCAATTTCTGTCACCGTTGAAATATTAAAATAATTATTCTATAAAATACTTTCGTGTTGATGCTTTCCAGACAGTTCGGTACCTTGAATGTCTACATGAGAGCCCAAACAAAGATATTGTGCTGCTTTCTTCAAGTTTAGTTTGGTTCACGTTATCTATTTTTGAGAATTAAGAACATTTCTTGAGGAGAAAATTTGCTGTTTTCTTCCTGCATATTCCCTTTATATAGCATATTCCTTGCCTTTTGACGTTAATTCCTTTCGATTTTAAGTGTTTGGTCCAATGTTTTGCATTCATTTTATTCGCATTGATTAAATATACATTAATTTCTAGCAACATTAATTTCTAATAAAGGTAGCTAATTCGCCTTTTGTAACTGAGTAGATCATCTGTATGGCAACAGCTGTCAACGTTTCGTTTCTTTTTAGATAACGACAATTACGACATTGCCGCAAAGAAAAGGAGACTGGCGAAACAGGTTTGTGTTGCGGCTAGACAAATAAGGGGAGATGGGGAACAGGCTATAGTGGAAAATCAGCCAATCAAATCAATAGACGATTATGCTAAAGATGGCGGCGAGGAATTTTTTGCATTGCGTTCCATTCTATAGGAGTTCGATCAAAGGACGCAATGTATCTTGGTAAAAGTTCCTTGCCGCCAGCTTTAGCGTAACGGTCTATTGAAATTCCATGAGACGAAAACGATTATATTGACTTCAGTCTCAGTTAAGGTGTCTATCCGACACAGAATTGTTTTTTTTTTCAATTAACGCAAAATATTAACTGCGTAGTTGGTCCTGTTCGGCAGTTATGTCTCACTGGGACAGATTACACACCTCGGGCTACTTCCAATATGTAAAGGACCTGAAGCTGAATTCAGACTTGAAGAGTAGTTCTTGACGCATTCCAGGTAACAACGAAGAGCGGCAACGCATTGCTAATGCGATAAAGTTGGTTTAATTGCTTCTGAAATGGAACTTTATCGCGCCACGCCGCGCCGCGTCACACCACAGAATTGCCTCAACTGTGAATTCCTCCTAACGTTTTCTTTAAGTTATAAAATCAATACGTGTTTGAAGGGCATTTGATCAACCAATTTGCAAACAGCCCCAGTTTGGCATTTTTTTCGTTTCAGGGAATGTCATTAGATAAACGTTGTTCTATGATTTCTGAGCCAAAATGTTGGAGTGGTTTGCCACCATAGCTTGCTGTTAGATTTAGAGACTATCTGTCCGATAAAATTTCAGAATAGACTTATTACTGTAGTTCCTTGTTTCGCTGTGTTCTTTGACGGGATGACGTCACTTCAGTCAACAGAGACTTGTAATATTACTCTGAAAAACGTGACACTATTTAGGCCTGGTACCAATCATATTGCGAGATTTGGTAAAGAACAAAGGTTTTTCGAACTTTGATTCCAATCACGCAAAAGACAATAACGCTAAAGATGGCGGTCGCGCAAATCATGCTGGCAAAAAGCTCCCTGACGACCACCTAACGACCTAAAAGTTTTGGTCTCCCGTTTCGACTAGCTAGCTGTGGTAAAGCTCGGAACAAGTAATCAAGGTAAACAAATAGGACAATTTTGTAATTCGAACGCGAATCTTTAGTTAAAACTTCAATTCGAAACCAGCATGTTTTACAGCAAAACACAACAGAGTCTTTGGAGCCGCCATATTTAGCGTTATTGTCAATTGATTAGATTTGGACGAGTTGCTGCTGAAGCTGGCCGTAGTAACTCTAGTCTTAAAAATATGTAAATTGTCGTAATGAAAGAGTTACTTTGCATTCAGTATATAAAATGACCTTTCTTCTTTTCTTCTTCATATTTGTCTTCTTAATGAACTGTCTTCTTAACGTGATTTTTATTGAATTTCATTTCTTAGGAGTGACGGTAAAAATACCCTAGGCAGTGATTCAATCGTAATTCGACTGATGAATGCACAAAATAGGGTCAGCTTTTTCACTGTTTTAGTTATGAGTTCCTGTTGTGCAAGGTTTACCGCAGGGATACAATGACTAAGGTAATCAGTCTAGTTTGAGCATGGCCTAATTCGATTATCTTCTCAACAGGAAGGAACCCAGTTGATCGATGACTTCTTACAAAAGGTTGCAGATATCCCGGCTGACAAACTTTCTGATGAAGACATTCAAGCAAGATTGAAAGACTTACAAAGTGAGATGGCCGCAAATGACAATTTGTATATCAAGGAATTATTAGTTAAATAAAAGATAAAAACCATTTCTATACCAGCTGTACAAGTAAAATCAAAATATATTGTTGACACATGATCGATCAGTCTGTCGATACCACCGGGAGTAAAATGGTGAATATCTCTACCCGATGGCCATTACACTAAACAAATACAACAATACCAAAACTAATACCGCATACACAAGATAATTCATATTAAAACTAACTAACTACACTCTTTCTTTTTGTATAAGAACCCTTTTAATAAGAGCGCTTTGATAGGGGTTGAGCACGTTTATAAAAAAATACGCAAACTATGGGAACGGGGAATACTGAGATATTTCAAGAAAATCAAGCTGGGAAATCAAGTCCAATTTTGAAATCATGCTGCTTTTTAAGTGGGAGCAAGGGAGCAACAACCCCCCTTATCAGAGCCTCATGAAACGATTGCATGTCTGGTTCCCTAATGTTTGTTTGAAAAGTTCGAACTTTTTCCCTGCGTTGTCGAAAAGTGAAGAGAAATATAAAATTCGATTGCAGGAAATCTAGCCAAGCTTTTTCGTCCAGAGTTGTCAAAGTTGTAGGTGAACAAAGAAACTAAAGATCAGGCCAAATAGAATAGACATATTTCAGGTAGTTTCGAGATAAAAAACACATCGGGGAAAAGTTTTGAAAAAGAACTTGCAAAGGCACCGTTAATGGAAATATTGAGATTCATATATCTTTTGATTGCCAAGACTATGCAGAACAACTTTTTACCGCTTTTCCGTAGGCCGAATAGTTTTCGAGAAATAACCCTATTCTAACCGGGGGGGGGGGCGTTTTTCGCCCCCCCTACCAAACTTATCTTAATAGCTCTTAAACGATGATAGCTATAACGCTGAAATTTCTTGACTTTTACTAAAATTTACTTGGCAACCAAAAAATTAAAATTTCATGCCTATTGTTTAACCACGTGACCCCCNTAACTACGAAATTATCGATGCAAAGGCAAGTTTTTCACAGCTTTCTTGGCCTAAATTTTTGTTTTGCTTTTAAAAACAGCATTTTCGTGTGTTTATTTCATAGGTTTAGGTCTGACTGACAATTGCTACCTATCCTTTGCCTAATCACTATCGCAAGGTAGAATAGAGGAGCAATTTTATGGAACTTTTTGCAAATTTCCTATAGATTCCTATAGAAATTTTCTCAATATTTACCCCAAAACAAGATGGCGTCGTGTTTTCAATTCTGCTGTGACGTCATGTCGTCTGAATCAATGAGGCCAGTTTTGCAAAACTAGAACGAAAAGCAAGGTTACCTGAGACTTTGTAATATTTGAAAACTCGATAAGCCTTCATAAGTCTTAATTAGTGGGGGGGGGGGTAGTTATTTCAAGATGAAAGTGTTATTTTCAGCAGCCTTTAATCAATTGAGCCTTAGTTAATTTTTTGCTCCCACTGTCAATGAAATTGATTAGCGGGGAGTGCTAACAAGGCTTGGGGGTGGGGAGATTTTTCGAGATTTAATAAATGGTGGAGGGGGCGTCTATTTGGCACATGAGAGTAGTGGATAACTAGAAAATGAAATAAAACATCGACATATTTTCAAACGGTGTTTTTGTCAATCATTCGATTATCCACTTGACTAAATAAGAATTTTCACTTCAGGTCGCCTTTTCAATGTCATTCTGTGTGGCTTGCACACTTCTTGTTGCTGCGACAATTGTTAATTGATTATCTTAATCGAATAACTAATTTTCAATCAATTCTCCAAGTTTATCCAATAATATTTGTAACATGACATCCTTTTTCGTCTCGTGTTTAAACATTTGGAACCGATGCTTCGTTTCCAGCAGAGCTTTGATGATTTTCAACATGTCACCTTCCTCATTCAGGGCCAGATTCAGAATCAATCGGCAGTGACGACTTTCCTTCGACCTAACATCCTGACATTGCTCGTGCACAGTGTTGGCCTCTATTTTGGCTTCTTTAATTGTAGTCTCTGCAAGTCCCAGCGATTTGCCAAAGAGGGCCACGATATCATACTGTTTGAAGCAATTTGATCCACAAATGTTCGTCAGAAGCATGTTCTGTTTTTCATCGGAATCTTCTCGAGGACTTGTGAGAAAACCAATTACTACAAAAGGAAAACATAAGACATTAGATTTCCAAAGTGTCTCAAGAAAGACGAAAATGCCTTTCTGGTCTTCAAGTCGATGAAGGAGTCCAGAAAGAGAGGCGTGAATTCAAAGTTTAGACTTATTACTGAGACTGCTCAAACCTGGAACTCATAATATTAAAGCACGAAAGCTGGGCGTGGCCACGACAAATTTGTGTCCTGCATTGAAATAAGGTTACTCTGCAAAGCCGTTAGAACTTGCGCATGTTCGATTGACCGATGATGACTGTCAGCTGCAAGCAGAATTTCGAGACGCTTCGATTAAGAAATGAAGTCGAACCGAAAAGAATCCCGTGGAAGCAATCGAAGAGTCAAAGTTTGTACGCATGTAGACCCCCTTCTGCATATCAATTGAATCAAGGGTAGTCCGGTAGCACTTGTCAACAAGAGAATACTTCATGCAACTGCTCGGCCTATTTTGTCCCTTGGATTTGTGACAGGTCGATTTTTCATGTAGATTCCGAAAATCAATATTATGTTTTGAAATTCTACGCCATTTTGTTGTGACGTCACGATACAGTATATACAAATACTTGGGAATAATAGTAGTCAAGTCGACAAAGGATACACATCACGATGCAGAATGTCTTTCTCTACAGCATAATCTGATATTCGCTTTGAGGAAACAGTTTTTAGGGGAGGTTTCATAAACCTCGCTATCTGTTCTATACTTACTTGAAACCCTAAAAAGTGTAAAATTTGAAAAGTTATTCACAAAATCTGATACAATGATGGTAAACATCTTGATGAGTAGATTCCGAAAATTTACCTGTTGGTCATATTTGGTCGTGATGATTGAGGACTTACGATGGGTGAAATTGTGAGTGCCTTCAATGGAAGTGTGCTTTTGATTCAATTTTGTTCTTTATTTCTACCTAGCATTAGCATGTGAATGTAGTTTTTGGAAAATGAGAAGCTAAGCTTATCGAAGCAGTATCTTAGTCCTTCCGTTCGATGTAACCACGCCTCGTGACTCCTTTAACCTGGAATTACAGAATTGGCGACTCTCTGCAATCTACGTAGCAGGTTTGACAGGGCGAGGACTTGAACCATCAATCCTCAGATTGGCAATGAGGCGCGCTACTACTGAGCCATCCCTGCTTCAGTTAATATGCACGAGGGTGTACTTTATTGTTGCCTCCAACCAGCAGAAACTCCAAACCAAAGTGAGGCAGAAATAGTCCAGTTTTTGTGTATGGATGATTATGAGTCAGAGTTAGAGCGTCCAGCAAGGTTATCAATAGCGATAACGACTACTGTTGCAATCCACAGATAACACTATAATAGTTTGTCTCAAATTAGATGTCAGGTGAAAATGCGCGCGAAAAACAGCAATTAAAGTGGTTTGCATGAATAATTTTGCGTTATTGCAAATCTCACCTGACATCTGATGTGAAACAGACTGATCTAGCCAACACACTTAAATTAACTGTTTCCAGGAAGATTGCTTCCCCAATGTACAAATACGTTAAGCAAAAAGATTCTTGAGACTTTAAAATTTAACAAAGAGAGTATGCATCGAGAGTTCTATTTTATGCCTACTTTCCGATTTCCATTCGGTTCCTTCAGCATCGGCTTTGAATCTTTGCAAAACTTTAAAATTGATTGTCTAAAATGTTATTGCCCTGCCCTAATCCTTCGATTGAATTGCGCGAAGGGAACGTTAGGCAATTTGCCATGATTCTAGAGAGAGAATTTTGATATCATCATTATTTTTGGAACTACAGCGGTTTTATGCTTTACGAAAGGATGTAAGAGAGGAAATATATCTAAAGCATTGACACACATTAACCCTATTTTGGTTGGGGGGGGGGGCAAATTTGCCCCCCCCCTAGTAGATTTTTTCTGATAACTCCGCAAGGTTAAAAATTACAACAACGAAACTCTTTGCCTTTTAGCAACTCCTATTTTGCAATTACTTATAAAGTATCATT
>REGM01000035.1:896391-920371 GCA_004194415.1 Aurelia aurita
TTTTCATAGATAATGGTAGTAGCAGAAATAGAAAGCTGTTAGATTTAGGATTTTACCGGGAATGACTACGCGTCAAGTTTTTTACGCAAAGGAAAGCAGATGTGTTGGAATCACATAAAGACTGACCCACAGCTTTTAGAATTATTCGGAAATTTGGGAGCTGAAATGCATACAAGTGAAGAGATTCTTGCGAGCTTGGAAAAATTCGTGTGCAAAATGTATGGTAAGAAAGGCGTGACAGACGTAAACACAGCTAGGTCGAAGATATTCTGGAAGAAACTGAAGAAAGACAATAAAGTTGTTGATCTTTCATTGTTGCCACCATGCAATAGTAGTCTTCGAAGGCATGCGCTACGAGCAAACTTTGTTGCAAGAATGTGGAGAACGGCTCAGGATCCTATGATGTGTTTGGAAGATCCCCAGCAGCATGGTTGGCTTCACGATCTCACCCCTGATTGGATCGATGTGCCCTATCCTGAAGATGTCGCAGAGTTATTGGTTGGCAGCGATGATATGAACGATAGCAGCTTTGAGGCAGATGAATACAGTTCTAGCTCTGACATCTCTGACATCGAAGATTAATAAGAAAAAAATAATAAACAAATATCCTGTAAATATGCACATAGACAGACAGAAAGAATAAAACAGTAACTGAATTGCCGAAGGTAGGAATTTCGTTGTGGAACAATCATCAAGACAGGTATATAATCTGAACTTTTATATTTTCAAATTCATAGTTATTTACCAGCACTTTTGCATGAGATTGAAAACGAGATTGCCCTCAACATTTTCTCACATGACCCTTTTTTGCAAGAGTAAACATCGTGAGTGAGTTTTTGCTTCTACTACAGTCACAAGGCGGGCATTTCCACTTCATATTTACAAGTTTAGCTCTTGCGCAGCCTTCTAAAAAATCTGACGAAAACGAGGCTAAATTGTGCAATATCTCTGAAAAGCGTCCTCGTTCTCATGAATAACATCCGGATTCGGATTCTACGCCTGAAACTGGTCTAGAATATCCTTGTCCCGTTAGTTACCCACTCAGGTGATACCTACCTCACTCACCGCATGGACTATCTGTTTCAGTAAGTATTTGCTCCCAACATATGCCAGAAACATCAGCCAGAAATGCTTCTTTGTTAAAATTTCTCATTTTCCTAAGTTTTGATCATTTTATGGCCTTTTTCTACTGCTCCATTACATTTTCGAATGCAGTAGACCATGTAATGATCACTCAAGGAAACTTCATGAACCCCTGATTTTACAATGTTTCTGGCACACGTTGTAGCAACATGGCCAATGATGGAAGAGGTAGTTAAAGTGACCCTGTTGGTTCCTCAATAAGCTGTTTCAAATTGAACAGCCCATAGAGATCAAGCATGTGCTTTGAATCATCGTCTATGGGCTGCTCAGCTTGTTTGGCAGTGAGATCACAGTTAGTGTCTCCTAAGAGGATTATTTCTTTTCCCTCTTTGTCCAAAAACGAGAGAACCTTTTCCAGCTTATCGAAAGATCCAACACGGTCGCTGGGTGGCCAGTACCAAACAAGAACAAGAAAGGACTTACTTTTAGCAGTTCAACCACAATACAAATGAGTTCCAGGTCATCAATAGGGATATCAGGACGACGTTTGTACTTGATAGAGTCCCTGATGTAAATAGAAACACCTCCACCGTTGCATGTCCTGTCCACACGTACTTGTTGGCAGCTAGCCACACTAGTTAACTCCTTTGGGTAGTCCGATTCAAGCTTAGTCTCATTTAAGGCAAGAATTTGAATCCCAAGGTCCCTAAATAACAACTGAACCTCATCAAGGTGACTACGAAGACCGTTGATATTCAGGGATGCAATTGTCATACCCTTTTTAAATGCTAGATGCTGATGAGACCTGGTAGATGCCACAGTCCCAAAAGTGGGCGTCAGATTTTCAGGCGAGGAACCAATAGTGCAGGCATTCTCCCTATCAAGAGTTTAAGGTGGAGTTAGGTCAACTACTTCCACCCCAGGAGCCCTAATACCCAGACTTTGCATGCGTGGAAAGATTCCTTGCAAAAAGGCGATTGCCCTCAGGGGAGAGATGCATACCACCTCCATCTAAGTGTCTGAAGGCGATATTGCTATGGTCTATGAAGTCCCACCCCTGTGAGAGGCAATAGTGTCTCAGTGCAAGGTTAGTTGCACTAACTTGAGCCTAACATAGGACTAACGTGAGCCGCCTCAAACTCGGGTGAGACAACTGAAATAAAGTGGCTCAAAATAAACTCAAAAATGGACGAGAGGACGACAAGACAGCTAAATAATCAAGAGAAAACACTTACCATACTAAATAAATGTCCGTAAATAAATCGAAATAATTCAAGTTTGCACAGAGAAGCGACCGAGCCGAAAGCCGTAAACTGATCACTGCAGATGAGAGGATTCCCCAAACTTCCTGCTTGTTGCCAACGCCGCTGGCAGAAAAATTGGCGGCGCTCTCCTCAGTCCCTTTCTGCAAATTGTGAAATGCCCTTCCATCGAAATTTGAAAATTTTCGGTGTTGATTCCCTTGAAGGGGAGCTAATTTCAGCATGATTCGAACCTCGTAGAAAGTTGCCTGGAAATTTGAAAAAAACTTAATTCGATAATTCTCTTGTCTTCGTGGTCAAAAACGTCATACGCCATTTTGAAAAAAATAAATACGTTTCTCTGGTGTCTTGCGAAAAAATTTTGTATTTTTAGATAGCTTAGACATGTACCTTTGAAGGAAAAAAAAGTTTCAGGGCGGATTTTTCGAGGAAATAGAAGAAGTTGAACTTCTACATTTTCATCGATACCACAAAAAATGTTTGTTGTTTTGAATAGTTGCACATCTCCTCTTTATGATGAGTCGATCAGATATCTTATTCTTCCATTTTCATATTTTGGTATTAATTCCACGATTTCTATAGGGCTGGATCACAGTGTCACATGATATGACCAATCAGCAAATAGCGTGCGAAGAAAGTGCAGCTGCGTGCTCTTTTCCCACCAAACACGAAAAAAGACATTTCTGCAAAGTCCTTTATAGTCAATGATCAGTTGTGATCTGAAAACTGGTAGAAGAGGCTACTGCAAGAACAATGTCCACTGGGACCTCTCCGATCCTAATAAGAAACACGCAGACATATTTTACGCTTTGGTTAATGAACGAAATTGTTAGTTTTGTCGATGAGATGAATGAAAAGACTGTACAAGGTGTCGTGAAACAATAGGATTTTTCATCGGTTTTTCGATGTTTTTTCGGATTTTTCCTTCAAAATAAATGGATTCTTGCCAAAGACATATGCGATTTTTAAGGAGTGTTTGGCGAAAAACGCCCCGTCGTCATCACCCTAACGCACTCTATTTTAACTGTTTCGATTAGAATAGTGGGAAAACATACAAATAAATACGTTATTTAGTAGAAAAACCAAATAATTTTCTTAAAGGAGAACTCAGGGATAATTTTGACATGAGCTTATATGGGGTAGTCGAAGCTGAGAAAAATGATCGTAAAACAATTTTTTATGAATAACGAATAGTTTTAGAGTTATCATCCATTCAAATAGTCGTTTTCTGCCAGAAAATTCTCGGAATGTTGTCGTTTCCGAGAATTAATCCCCTATTATGACGTCAAATGTGATTACTGGTTTTCGTGCGCGCGATCAAAGAGAAGCTTGAATAGGCCCATTTGCATGCTTGGTGCGTTGTTCCTTTCACCTTTACTTCCTGGCTATCGCAATTTCTACCAGTTGCACGTCGGGCCTATTTGCATGCTTGGTGCGTTGTTCCTTTCACCTTTACTTCCTGGCTATCGCAATTTCTACCGGTTGCACGTCGAAAATGTTTCATTGCAGCCCTTAAAACTGCTTCACAGACGGCAGTCGGAGAAATACTGGCAAATAAAACTGGTTGTGCTTGTGAATACCGATGGTGCTGCAGGAAGTGATCCCATTCTTGGGCCTAGTAAATAGCAGCAAACGGAGGAGGAAAACTTAACCTATCGAATCGTCGTGCGTTTGGGAAAGTTTGTATGGTGAAGATGGGCATGAAAACTTTGTAGTAACAGATCATAGAGAATTTTCAAGAGAAAACCCACAAGAAAGAAGATAGAGTCCAAGTCTTCTTCGAAATTCTTCCTTGGTTTCTCCAACCCACAACAATGATGCCCAAAGAAAGAGCATCATGGATTAGCCAAGAATCAGGACCCGAGTCCTGAGGTAAGTAAAATGATGGTTATGTTCTATAACTTGATATTTAAATAGTATTTTATCAGACACTGGCAGATCCCATCACCTTTTGCCTCGACCAAATTAGGAACTCACAGATGTCAGAAGAAACACTTGCAGATGGCAAAGACAAAATTTTATCAGGAAAATCTTCAAAATTTTACAGATTAGGTTTTTAGATAAATCAAATAGCCCAGATTTATTCTGCAACACCTGCTTGTCAGGCACCCAAGCCTAGGGGGTAACCCTTTTTTTTCAGTGTAGTGTGTTTATGTCAATATTTGTGGTCTGAAATTTTTCATTATATCAACATTTAGGGTTTTTGAACAAAAGAATAAACAATAGTTTATGTATGTTAGGTCTTTGAAACCACAAAATGAACCGGAAAAATCACTATTTCAACAGATTTCAGTGAGACTTTTGTAAAAATCAGTAGCAATATTTTGGTTTTCAAGATATTGGGGTGGGGACAATATTCAGTGGTGGGCAGAGAGAATGGGTGACATTTACTCTCCCTTTTGAAACAGGAAGTACTACAATGTAAATAACAACTTACTTTTCCACGTTTAACTTGCAGTGACATGGCAAAGGGTTCAGGAAGAGTAGTTACCCCAAAATGGCAGAGACCAGCATGCTGAATCAAAGGCTCCTTCTGTAAAACATTAAAATCGGCAGGGGCAGATAGTTTCTTAGCTTTTATAAAGTTTAGCTGCTGAACTCCTGACTACATAATTGCTTGTAAGTATTAACTGTGGACTGTATACCAAAACAGTAATTAGAATTTGAAATAAAATAGCTATTCTGCAGTAAGTTGTAATATGCAGTTATACTTCATCAAAAGTTGGTATGTCATCCAAGAATATTTAATCTACAATACCATATTACTGTAAAATAGTTAGAAATAGACTTAGGCGAGTCTAAACATATAACTTTAAAGTCTTCATCATCAGCAATCTATGATTTATCCTCTGCCTTTATTTTCTGAGTATGCTGTGGGCATGTTGGAAGCATTTTCAACCTTCACCTGAAAAGCAGAATGGTAAATTCAAATAGATATTTCGTTGGACAGACTTATAGTACTTTCTTGAAAATAAATTTCACAATGTTCAATGAGTTAGTCTGTCTAGACCATTTCTGTTTGAAGTTTTTTTAAAACTTGCAGGGCCATGGACTAACTTAGTTTAAGGCAGGTCCTCCCTTTCCCTTTCATCTCGTATTAAAATGATTTGCTACAAACGGAATTTGTTGATCAGAAAACTTGAGATTTTCTTGTAGATGCCAAGTAAATATATTATAAATATATATTTTCATTAGAAAACCAGAGCAACTTGCTTACCATGCTATGTTGTGTCTGTCTCATACCAATATCATTCGGGATTCTCATCTTCAATCCATCTTTTGATTGCTGGCTATCGTATTCCTGAATCTCGAACATAAACGACGTTGATCATTCCAATTTTGATTATTTCATCATAAAACAGTTCCTCTTCAAAGCTTTTGAGACCTTTTTATCAGGGAAATTGCGTCGCAAAGGCACACAAACTTCCCTTGATCTCTTGTTATCTCACAGTGAACGCACTTGAATGGGCCTAATTGCTCAAAACCACTGATCTCATATGACGTCACGTGTCTCGCGGGATAAAAGCGCAATCAAACCCGTGCTTTCTCGGAAATGGACTCGGGATGGTCTTTGGGGGCAAATAACTCCAAATCTGTGAGGAATTTGCAAAATTTATTTCAGAAATGAATTCAGCAACTTGAAATGTCCTAAATCAACCCAAGTCAAAATTATCCCGGAGTTCTCCTTTAACAAAGAGACCAACAATTTTCGCACGCCTTTGGTGCGCTAACTTTCTACCGGGTGAGTCAGAAAAAACAATCCCCATTTGCAAGGCCACTGCTCCCTGGATATCAAGGTGATGATATTGGTAAATAAATTATTTAATGGTGGACATGTTCAAATCGATTTTAAAATTTACCTGACTGAAATCGGTCATTCGATTGTGAAATTATAAGCCATTTTCTTGAGAAAGCCCCTTAAAGAAATCTACAAAACAAGACCTAAAATCACGACCAAATTTTCCTGCCCTACAGCTATGACTTCAACACGTTTTAGAACATGTTATTCTCGTGGGAGGATGAACTCATCCGGAATAATGATGTTATGATCTCAGGATGACACTTTCATCATCCCAAAGGGATAACACGTGCTAAAGCGTGTAAAAGCCATTGCTGTCACGCAGAAATATTTGGAAAATTTGGTCGTGATTTTAGGAGGTTTCTTAAAGGGGCTTTCTCGAGGAAATCGCTGATAATTTCAGAACAAAGTGATCGATTTCAGTCAGGTAAATTTAAAATCGATTTGAACATGTCCACCATTAAATAATATATTTGCAAATATTATTGTCTTGATATCCAGGGAGTAGTGGTCTTTCAAACGGGGATTGCTTTTCCTGACTCACCCGGCACTACATTTCGGCGCCCTCTCTACAGGTTGCCCCCCCCCTTTCAACCTCAGGCTGGATCCGCCTTTGCAAGCCCTGAACAAGTGGGGTCGATAAGGGATATAACTGATTGCCATAAGGCATATCTAATGTTTTTACACCGTGTTTGCTGAAGAATAAATACCAACCATATGAAAGCCGGGAGATATGAGCCAGATCACTACCAGCAATCCAGCTAATATCATGATACTTCCCACGTTGCCTCGTGAAGTCAAAATATCTTTCTTCGTTATCTTTCACAGCTTTCCTCGCTTCCTTGGCTTGTATTGATGGCAGTCCTGCCTTCCCTTCTGCTCTTAAATCTGTTTTGGCAAGCTGTTTTTTTAATTCGTCAGACATCTTCGTGGCAGCTGAAAAAAAGGATATTGTTGTGTATTTTTGTATAATTCGGATAAACAAATGAGCATAGCAGCAACGCAGCATGATGTCACAGTAAGTAAGTACTAATATTTAACCCTATTTTAATCGGGTAAATTTTTATTGATTTTCTACCGGGGGGCGGGACGTTTTGCCCCTCCCCTAATTATCTCTGTAACTATAATAGCTATGACAATGAGACTTGCACTGTATCATAATTGAACAAACGAGAATCCAAAAATAGCATAAAATTAGTTTGTAGTCACGTGACTGGTTGCTAGGCAACCAAAAACAATGACAATTTTGACCAAATCGAGCTATTAGCATAGACAGGTTGATTTTTACTAAATAATTGGCAAAATTACCAAAAAACTACCCAAATACCTGCTTGATATTCTTACTTTGCAGTTTCATGTAGTTCTATATCAATATCTTTGGTTTCTAATTAATTAACTAATTAATTAAGGACAATAAGATCCAATGCAAAGTTGCTAGCGCGATAATAGACCATTTTGACAATCAAAATCGGAGACTGGGGAAAGCGGTTTGTTCTGGTAAATGGCGGATGCAGTTCTGGTAAATGGCTGCCACGGAGCTTTCATAAATTATCAATTTCCCTCTTACAAAACTATTAATTTTAAATTCACAGTTAAAATAGAGAAATTATGACTTAACAAATAACCGAAAAGGTGCCCCATCACCAATAAGCCTCGTAACTAAAGAGAGACTGAATCTGCAACCGAGACCTCAAATCAAATGGCTTTGGCGGGAAGATATTCGTGATTCGTCATCTCCGTTTATCGAACTAAGATAAAACAAATCTTTTGACAAGTTTCGAGAAGAAAACTTGGAATTACTGAGTTGCTTAAGAATGCAACAATAATAATTCTACTGGCAGGGGTACAATAATTCAGAAGTGTGGCGAAAGATTGCTTTGGCTGCAGTCATTTGGCTCAGCGAAGTCAATGCAGTTCTTTTTCGTTAAAAATTGTGCCTTCTTGCTTGGTGGAAAGAGCTTTGATTTTAGATTTTGACTGACTTTGAAGGATAAATTAATGCGAGGACTTTAAAGCAATAAGAGTTGACGAGGAGCTTACTGCAAACCCAGAAGAAACTTCTGTCCAGAGCAGGTAAGTCGCATCGCATCTTCTTCATTAGCAGAGAAATCATTTTAACATGAAAAGACTCATTCTTCAATTCAACGAATGACATCAAAATCTAGAATTTTTTGGTTTGTTGCACTCTGTTGTTTCCTTTTGAGTATCCATCAACGACAATGACTTATTCCAGAAAATATTGCAAGACAGGAGGTTTATTTACAATAAATGAACTCTTCTAACTTACCTGCAATGAGTTTATGAGATTGATAGATTTGTCCAAAATCCTCCACTCTCCATGACGTCCTCTTTGTGTGATGAAAATTAAACTTTCTTAATAAAACAGTTTACACTTAGCCAAAAAAAAAATCGTTCGACACAATTCTGAATTATTGTATCCCTTCCAGTTTGCACAAAGTAATTCCAAGCTTTCTTCTCGAAACATATCAAAACATTTGTTTTATCTCGCTTCGATAAATGGAAATGACGAATCTCTCAGCTTTTAAATAGAATTTTAATCATTCAAATCCATCAAGTACTCTTTGTACTATGAATTTTCGAAAGCAGGAACTTTTTTCTGGCTCACTTGGTAGAATCAAAGTTTTGCTGTAGGACGTTCGTCCTGTCAGGATGTGCAAGTCCAGTTTGGGTGTATCAGTAGTTTGAAAAAGTGAATAGTCTGTCCACTCAATTCCTAGACAATTCTCAGTTTATGGTAAGATAAACCAGCAGATAGGCAGATAGCGTGCGATGAAAGTGCTGATGCGTGCTATTTTTCCATCAAACATACACAAAAGAAATTTTTGGAAAGTATCCCGGGGCTAATGTACAACAGCCACTGGGGGGCCTCTCCGAGCCCGATATGGAACACCTGGAAATAATGAACCAATCTTTTAGATTTGTCCATGATTGGTAGTGAACAGACTGTACGAAGTGTCTTAAAACAATAGGATTTTTCATCGATTTGTTTAGGTTTCATCTTTAAAACAGCTGGATTTTTGCCAGAGATGTTTGTAATTTTTAAGGAATGATATGCCTTATTCATTTAGTGCCGTCATCTAATGGGATGGTCCACCCAACTCTGCCAATCTGTAAAGAATGGTTAGTACTACGCCCTTGCCAGGTTTGAATGATTTCCCATTAGTCTAAGGCGATTTATAGAGGGGGGGGGGGTGGAAAGCACCCTCCCCGGCTATATTAGTTCAAAAAAAGCCCGGTTAAATTAGGGTTAAGAGTTTAGAACCACTCTTGGAATTACATAGAACTACGAAATATCTATCATTTCTGTCTATGTTCCCTCGATTTTGGGTTTGGCTTAAGATCGTGTAATATTTTTGAACCGTGTTCCAACTCTGCTATATAATAGTTTGGAACAGAAATAATTCTGTTTTCCTGGCTGTGACCTGTTGATTAAAATGATAGTCTGCGGATTACCTAGCCTCTGCTACAGTTTGCAGGCTGGCTTCATTACGTTGTTGCTCTTCTAAAAAACTAATCTAACTGTTTTAGTTCGACAGTACGTGCAAACGTGTGTAAAGTTTACGATATCTTGAGTGTTAGTTGAATGAGAGTGTTCTGATTGCAGGAGAAAGGAATGTGAATTTTCTAAGCTGCAAGATACGAAAAACATTATTTCTAACTCTGAACCAAATCCTTCCATCGAAAGCTGGACATTTTCGGTATTGATTCCCTTGAAGGGGAGCCAATTGCAGCATGATTCGAACCTCATAGAAAGTTGCCTGGAAACAGAAGAAACAAATTTGCAACTACAGGAGTGGTGGTGGCTGTAGAGCTAGACAAACATGACCTATTGGAAATATCTAAGACGTATTTAGTCGCACACCCTTTTCATCTACACTAGTTTTGAACAGGCTCGACAGAACCGTTGAAGCTAAGAGCCAAGTGGTGTATCACTCCCTCAAGAAGCCTGCTAAAGTTCTACGAAAAGAAAAAGATTTCTACAGGATTTCAAGGATTTCTGGGGGGGAAAAAGGATTTCCGTTGAATGTGTACGAGATTTCTAGGGCGTGATATGTCCCTTGCTAAAACTTGAGAAAAGAGAGATGCTCGTTTCACTAAATGAAGCGGGAGCTCTAATCAAGGGCAAAATTCTTCTAAGCTAATTGACCAAAAATTAGCTAGCAGAAAGAGAAGGCTTTATTAACAGAAGGCTTTAGTACTATTAGAATAAAGATCAAAGCAGATAAGATAAAAAATTGCAACAGTTGCAACCGTTTAATCACAGGCAAATAAAAGATGTTGCGAAAACGTTTCTATAATCCTACATGTAGTTCTCCTAATATCTGGATACTTTTCAGAATTACAGCGGTTTTCTATTGAAAGAACTCGTGAAAAGTTTTGAAAAAAATTAAAATAATTGTAGATCCTAAATAAAAATATGAAAAACGGTACAATCTTCAAGAAAACCATAGTTTATGAAGGTCTATAATATGGCAGTAAGCAAAATCTGTAGATTTTCTAGTTTACGATTTAGCAATTGATGGCGTCACATTCTCAAAACTGGCCCGAGCAAAGAAGATGCTGTAATTCTGAAAATAATCAATATATCAGAACTGCTACATATAGGATTATAGCAAAGTACTTGAAGTTCCTTTATGGCGATTAGAATGAAATTCTAAAAGGAGTTAAAGCAACGAACATGCAGTTTCTTGTTTTATTACGCAACGAACATGCATTTTCTTATTCATCACATATTTATTTACGCCTCTGGCGATTTAAAGTACCATAGGAAGTCTCTAGAGATTATTATCAACGTGTCGTAGATGGTCATGCATGCGGCATGGTTTCTTCTGTGCAGTATAAAACAGAGTTCGATTTGAGACTTTAGCAATTTTGCACACTCGTGCGGAGTGGTTGCAAATCGAATCTCCCACCCACCCGCCTCTTTCAATTTTTTCATGTTGGATCTTCTTTCTTTTGCAGATGCATCTGGAAAGTTTTTCTAGCATGGACGAGGGGACTGGTTTTGCGGGAAAAATGCAGGTTTTCCTTCCAACCCCACCTTCGGGAGGGTAATTTGCTTTTTCGGGAGATGGGCTAGTTCCCTCAAAAGCCCAACTTGCCCTAATGATGAGAAAAAGCAACCTTGTGTCTGATGCTTGCGAAGAAAGATTTACGAAATAGGTTGTAAAATATCTGAAGGGCAGCAAGTTCCAGCAGCATTGGGCCTATTTATGGGAGTGTAGCTTTAACAAGCCATTAAATCAAACAGAAGATGCATTAACCATCCGTGCAATGTTTTGTTAAAGATGCCAAAGATTTGGAGGCTATGCTATAGCTCATGAGCATAGGTGGGTGTAAAATTCTATAACATTTTTCTTTGAATTAAATGGCTTGAAAGGAACTTAGGGTACTTTGCTGTAAATCTGCCGTGGACATTTTCAGATATGTTGATTATTTTCAAATGGCGGCATTTCTGAGGCTGTGACGTCATCAAATTTCTAAATCCTAAACCAGAAGAGCGACAGATTTCTGCTTGCGACCGTATTGTAGACCTTCATAAACTATGGTTTTCTTGAAGACCGCATCATCTTTCCTCTGTTGATTTAGGATTTACGACGATTTTAAGTTTTTCAAAATTTGTCATGAATTCTGTCAAAAAACTTATAAATGGCGCCATTTTGAAACTAAGGAAGATATCCAAAGATTTCCACGGCAGATTTGCAGCAAAGTACCCTGAGTTCCGTTCAAGCCGTTTAATTCGGAGAAAATTGTAAAAGAATTTTACACCCACCTTTTAAAAGATTTGAAAGATTTGAGCCCTATGCTTTGCTCATGCAAGATTTTCAAGGAAAGTGATAGATTTCTTGAAAGAATGCTGAACCATTTAATTCATGCTGGCAAGCGCTTTACCGATTCTTTTGCATTTGCCTATTGATAATCGACTGACCAGTTTTTCTAGTGTTTGTTGTCGAGTAGGCTACCAAACTTTAAAATTTTATTGCGGAAAATCTAGCCAAGCTTTTGCCTTCAAATTTGGTATGTGTCTCCGTGAACATGTCATGTCAGTGGTAACATAGTTATATCCTTTGTAGTTTCAGAGAAAAAGAGGGGGGGGGGCCAAAAACGTCCCCCCATGCCAAAATATAAAAAAATACCCTATTTGAAATAGGGTTAAAGCCAGTGGTAAAATNGGGTGGCGGGCTTTAGCCCCTACTACAGAGTATAGTACTCCCAAAAAACTAGATGGACAAAACTGTTTTAGCTGTAAAGCTTGTATTTCTCATCAAAGCAGTTCATTCAGTGCTTTGGTAAATATTTCCAAAATTATAAAATTCACGAGAGATTGGATTACATATGTGAAATCAAGGAGAAATGGGCTCTCAGATGATGTAAGATTGATGTTGGTACGATTTGAAACAAAAAAGTTGCTAGAGTTCCCAGCGGATTAACGCCCCTTTTGTTACCTCAAAACTCAAATGTTTCTCAATTTCCTTACTTTGTTTTGCTATCTACTTTTTGGGAGTGCTATAGATACACTTCTTGTCCTTAGAATCAAGTCGATGCCAATAACCTTTGACTTTCCGTTTGTGATTAACTTCAAATTGGGTAAGAAAGTAAGAAATTTGATATTAATAATGATCAAGACGAGTCACGCAATCACGTGCGTTAAATGTCAATTTCACGAAATAATGACAAAATTTTTAGCAAATCACGCTGCACGACAGAGTCTTTGGTCACGAATTCACGAGCCGATAATATCAAAATCACGAAATCACGCGCGTAAATTAGCCAAATAACGCTTCACGTACAAATATGGGGGGGGGGGCCTCTTAGTGTAGGATCGCGCCTGAGCCAACTTTTCGAGGGGTGAGATTTTTACCTGGAAAACTTATAAACAATTTGAAAATGCCTGTAAACTGGAGAGGAACAACCAAATGATTGATTTAACCATCGAAATTAGTCAAATTTTAAATTTTAAGGCAAGTTATTTATGCTCGCGCTGTTGGTAGGTTAGTGTAGGATCGCGTCTGATGCCACTTTTCGACGGGCGAATTTTTTACTTGGAAGACTTATAAACACCTTGAAAATGCCTGTAAACTGGAGAGAAACACTCAAAATATACATTTAATACTAATATAATTCTAATTTGTTTCGATTACTAGGTATTATTCATCCTTGTATTGGCAGTGGTCTTCGAGTCTAGTCAACCTCGACTTCAGGTGAATCGTCTTTTTTTTATTGTTGCAAAGCGCATGCGTATGCAGCTTTCTAGACGGGATTAATACAAAATTTGGAACCGTGGTACAGGAAAAAAAGAACAGTAAACAAAAGAACAAAAGGACAATAGGCAGATTGTGGAAAGAAAAAGTTAATCACCCCTCGTGGTGATAAACAGTGAATTGCCCATTGTGGCAACAAAAGCTACTACTGCAAAACCACCCACTGAAACAAACAGCAAATTAAATGAATCTAATGGGTCATGAAGCTCAATTAGTTTTGGTAATGTTTCTCAAGGCTTTCTTTATTAGTAATTGCATACAGCACTTGAGAATGTCTTTACAAATAACAACNTTTCACATGAAATCCTATTGACGTTTATCAAAATGATTCAAAACGATTCAAATCTTTTTGGCGCGATCTGCATGGAAAGTTTGCTCTTCGCTAAGCAATAGTATGTGAAATTTGATTTTAAGTAGCTACAAGGTTCCTAGCAACTGTCATCTTTGAGGACGCACCAAAGCTCCTCTGCCACAAAGTGGATACGTTCTGGCGTTTCTGTAACTCGAAAATAACTTCGTATGCATGTGTTTTACATGTCAAAAGTATTATACCACATTGCCACTAGTATACCTCAATGTTCCTGCTTACCAGAAACTATTATGACTTCTGCGTGTATACAAAATTAAAGCCACAAAGACAGACGCAGCACTTCACTTAACAAGGTTAACAGCTAGTATATTCTCATAATAATTTACAAACAACAACAAAGGTACATACCGATACCACAGGGAGCATGGGAATGCATAGCAACCCTGAAGCAATTTACAATTAACTTAATTACAAACATACATAAAGTACTTAATTACATACGTAACATGCAATCAAAATGCATGAAGTGTCATCGAAGGCCAAAAACCCGACCCCGACAGGGAAGAATCCACCCCGACAAACAGAAACACCGAAAGAAACACCAAAACGACAAGCCCAAGGCCATCAGCCCAAGCCCGCCACTCCAATGGCCCATATATGGCCCTGTCATTGAATCGTCATTGAATCGTCATAATCAGATAAATCGACGATCGTTCTTTCGTATTGTGGTGGAATTCTCATTTGCCTTGAAATTGTTGTTTTGAATGCAATTTTTCATACCAGAGAATAGACACGATTCAGGGCGTGCTGTGTATGTATGTACGTATGTATCAATTTACCACTAAATAATATGAAATTTACAATGTTTTAAAAGCTAAAAATAGATACATTACAATGTTAATACGAATTTCAATGCTTCGAGGTTTGATTTATTCTAATTTAATTTTGTAGGATGAAAAGATGATGAACCTTCTTCCCATATTTTTCCATGTGTGTAGTCAACCATCTAAAAAGTTTGCAGTTTCCCTGCATCAAGACAAAGTGATGGTCGTGAAGATAGCTGGTTTGGCTGGCAGATGTCTGATGAGTACTGCAAAACAACTCCTAACCAATCATTCCAACAGGAAGCTTAATACTTTTAAATATTTTAGGTTCTGGAATCAGTTGTGGGAATGGATCGAGTCAAATCTTTTGACAAGCAAATTTATGCACAGGTTACAGCGTATGGTTGTAGAATTCACATAAATAATTGTTATATACAACCTTCGTTCTCTTTCTTGTCGTTTTTCTCTCTGTTATGATGCTCCTCGTGTCTCTCACTCGCCCCACCAAAATACTAGGCCCATCAGTCGACCCAATCCCCAACGAACGGAAAGGAAAAAAAGAGATGATAGAAAATATGGTTTTTGTATGATAGAAAATAACTTCGTTAAAAGTTCCCAAATTTTGATATTTTTGGGTTGTTTCAAAATCTCTTTAGACTATCACCCCACATATGAAATAGAACTCCCTATAAGCTTGTTCGGAATCTTTGGTCAAGCCCTGGCTGAATATGATTGCACGTACATTTGGTATTGATTTCATAGCAAATATTAAAATTAAGGCAAGACATTTGAGACAGACTACTGTACAAGGTGCTACAGTGTAACAATTATCCTTTTGTATCTTGAGTTCTCATTTAGAAAGCCAAATACCCTTATATTACAGCGTGTGCAGATTGGAATTATTTTCCAGATGAGCATTTTCATTGGTGATGTGTTTAGCTAATAGGTTCTAACAAAAGATGCAATAATGCTACCAGAGGAAATACAATAGAAATGTAATACTCTGGAAAAACAAATAAAGGTAATACTTTTATATGCTTCTTGTGGCTGCAGTCAGGAAGGCTGACAAACACATAAATACTAGGTAACTCAGCAAAATGAAGTGAAGTGAAGTCAGGCAGACACAAAGACTTGTTGATTAATGTGAAGCTTGCTACTGTACCTTGTAATTGGATTTTGATTTGTTTCCAACATTGAACTGAATATGATAGTTGATAGTTGTTATTGATCACCAATGCATCACTTTGCTGAGTTGCCTAGTATTTATGTGTTTGTCAGCCTTCCTGACTGCAGCCACAAGAAGCATATAAAAGTATTACCTTTATTTGTTTTTCCAGAGTATTACATTTCTATTGTATTTCATCTGGTAGCATTATTGCATCTTTTGTTAGAACCTATTAGCTAAACACTTCACCAATGAAAATGCTCATCTGGAAAACAATTAGAATCTGCACATGCTGTAATATAAGGGTATTTGGCTTTCCAAATGAGAACTCAAGATACAAAAGGATAATTGTTACACTGTAGCACCTTGTACAGTAGTCTGTCTCAAATGTCTTGCCTCAATTTTAATATTTGCTATGAAATCAATACCAAATGTACGTGCAATCATATTCAGCCAGGGCTTGACCAAAGATTCCGAATAAGCTTATAGGGAGTTCTATTTCATATGTGGGGTGACAGTCTAAAGAGATTTTGAAACAACCCAAAAATATCAACATTTGGGAACTTTTAACGAAGTTATTTTCTATCATACAAAAACCGGCTGTAATTATGCTTCATTGTAATTATGTTTCATCCCAGATTTCCAAAGCCAGTACAGTTCAGTTCAGTTTCATATTTTAATTTCCTCTATATACAATATCTTACTACAATACTAATTACATAAAATGACTACAAATTACATAAACATACTTATAATAACATACAATAAATAGCAATGATGTAAGACGTTGCATGCAGGGAAATTTCTCTAGGAGGAGCTCTCTCAATAGATAAACTAACCGAGGAGAGAGCACCCCCTTTTCTAAGATGGTTTTTAATCTTATTTAATTATTCATGTCAGAGACAAGAAACAATATTTGTCACTTTAGAATCAATTTTGATAGTTCTTCATAAATAGAAAGGTTCCAAGCTTTTGACGAAAACTGAAAGCAGATGACGATCTTTTTATATCAACTGGAATATTGTTCCAAGTTTTAGCACCAAAGAAACGCACAGACCTGATACCATATTGCAGAGTATTTTTTCGAATTAAGAAAATGTCATTCTTTGTGGCTTGCCGTGTACCATACTGATGAACGTTTGTCACAGATTCAAAAAAGTTATGGACGCAATTAGGTGAGTATTATTGACACAATCATAAACAAAGCAAAGCAATTTTAATTGAAAAAGATCTTGAAGCTTCAAAATCTTCAAGTCAGAAAAGATAGGAGTGGAGGGTGAAGTGAAATGTTCAAATGCAATAGCTTTTACCACTCTTTTTTCCAACAAATATATAGGCTTGATATGGACATCATATGTAAGTCCCCAACCTACTATACCATACTGGAGAAAGGAAGAACATAATGAATTGTATAGACAGATCAAAACATCTACAGGAAGAAAGTATCTTATTTTGAAGAACATACCACATGTTCTAGCCAATCTTTTTGAAAGTTCAGATAAAATGGTATTTCCAACTAAGATTTCCGTCCAAAAGAACGCCAAGAAATTCTTCATACCTACACTGTTTAACTGGTTGATTTCCAATTTTAATATTTACTGTTTCCAATGATGAATGTTGAGGAGACTTAAATATTATGAAATTAGTTTTATCAATGGTTCCTGCTTATATTTTAGCCAATCGTGAAGTTCGTATTGTTCACGACGTTATTTTTCATTGTGGAAAATTTGATTACGTTTGCAAATCATTTGTTCAAATTCATATATTGTTTGTACAAGTCGAAGGTTGTCTTTCATGTGTCCTGTTGACGGCGCTAACTTTGGGCACAGCTTGTGTCATCCGTTTAGTGACAACTTGTTTACATCAAGCCATTTTTTAACCTTTTTTAACTCCCTATTTACTATTCTTTGCAGCATATCAAAATTGTCAGCTTCAAGGTAGATATTTGTATCATCCGCAAGTAAGTAGGAGAGTATAGATGATGAATTAGGTAGATAAATTAATAAAAATTAAGAAAAGAAGGGGGCCAAGGACAGAACCCTGCGGAACTCCACATGTAACATTTAGATGGCTGGAGCTAGACCCATTCACAGAAACATATTGCTTTCTACGCGATAAGTAAGATTTAAACCAATCTACAGCAGGTCCTCTAATTCCATAATTTTCAAGCTTCATTAAAATAATGCTATGGTTTACAGTATAGAAAGTACAAAAAGCTAGTACAAAAAGCAAAACACTACACAAGTTATGTGCAGCATTCTACGCAGTAAATGTGTGTTAACGCTAAGGCCGCCCTATCGTCAAATTATGGTCCCCCTGTCTGTGTTAACTCCTGCCAATACCCCTCGGACCAAGTCTTCCTCTTCCTCCTCGAGTTTGCATGCTTTCGACAGTTAACAATATTGTTCAGGAAATTGTTCAGCATCTAGGATTATCTTGGGTCATATCTGGCTGCAATCATCATGTTTTATCGTTGCAAGACTTCATGAAACAAAGTTCCATTCGAGGATCATATTGAAACGTACTGTCATTTTGATTCGAAAGAGCAATGATATGCAAGCTCGTTTGTTGGCACGTTAAAATGGCCTAATTCGTAATTGCGTCAAAAGACCAATCAGAAGTAGAGCGTTTTACTCATCAACTCGTTATGCTTCAACTTATAAAGACACGTACATCAATCTGGTCTGCTGTTCCAATCACTGGTGAATGATTTAGTCTATCGTGAATCAGAAACTCGAAGCTATCAAGATGAAGAAGTCGACATTGATGAGAATTACCCCCAAAGATCACTTGGTGCCAAATACAACAACAAACAGCACAAGGCAAGAGGCGTTCGATAGATTCACAAACTTCTACTGCTCTACTAAACTGTTTATTCCGGGTTTCAACTTCCATTGGTTTCTATCAGCTACATTAAGTGCAATATTGAAAGTGAAAATTTTAAATAATGAAACTGAATAAAGTGAACTCAGTCAAGAACAGTGCTGTTGCAGCAATAAATCAAGGACATCAATTGGTTGGGTTTCTAAATAAAATAACAGTTTGCTGTCAGTTGGCAATTATCATTTTTGCTATGCACAGCCATCATGTCAACAAAATAGAAAGTGGCAACTTTTGAATCAATCACTGATGTATTGTTACCCACTCAGGATGAAACTCACTGATGAAAATCAACAACTTCAGCAGCATTACAAGGTACCTGGTCTTCAAACATGTAATCTTCTGTTTGCATCTCCCCCTCCCCCTTCTGTCATATTGAGTCATTAACTCTCACAAGTAATAATGATCTAGTATGACAGGTAGTCTGATTTGCTCAATAGCTCTTAGTCCTCCCAAAGTCACAGGGCAAGTTAACTAATGAAGGACTGCTGAATCAGTCAGAAAGCTTGTAAACAAATGAAGTGCAGTATTACAACAATTGCCATGCTATGGCAAATTTTACTGCCATTTTAGACCATTAATTTGTGTATACAGACTTTCTCTGTCTGTGTTGCGTCGCGTATTCATTTTATTTATTTATTTATTTCCTGTTCTCATCGACCAAGCCTTCAGCTTGAAGTGGAATCAAAACAGTAGAACCATAAACATACTGTATACCATGAAATATAACCACTAGGTAGCCCAGTCCTCTTGGGTTAGCTGATACAATCACATTAGCACTACTCAATCATCAAGTGGACACCAGTGACTAACAAAACCACTTGTACACCACAAGACCAATTCATCTACCATGCAGGAGCTACAACACAAAGTGTCTCAAACCGACCCTCTTTTGTTTTTGTTTTTTCTTGTAGGGCCATTAGAGTCACAACCTCCGCAATGATCTTAGTGCAATATTTAATTTCTAATTTTTTCCAGGAGAAGAATTTAGAAACATGATGTTTCAGGAATAGAACTTAAAAAAAAAACACTGTTTCAAGATAGGATAATGTGCAATCCAGATTTCCCCAGCTCACCAGATTTCCCCAGCCCCCCCCTTCTGTGTTTTTTCTTGCAGGTACAGTAGATTCTTAAAATCAGACCTAAGCTTCTTGGACAACAACAAAAACTTATTCCTCGCAGGAAAGAAATTCAAAAAGTCATGTGTCAGGAATGAAAAAAAATATATATATATATATATTTCTTCTGATAGAGGGCAAGGTGCAACCCAAATCTCCCCTATTCAGCAACCCATCCACGTTCCTTGTTTTTCCTTTCAGATACAGTAGACTCACACCCTTATGCTTAAAAGTTTCTGGCCAACAACAAGAATTACATATAGTGCAACAAGGACAGATTTTGTAACACAATAGCATCAGTTGCTTTTGATTGACAGCTCAATTCAAAGCGATTAGCGATTGCAGACAAAAGAAATTCTCTCGACCAGTAATTCAAAACAAACAAAGCCGCAAAAGTTGCCCTGAAACCAGTCGGGCAAAATGTCGCCTTGTGCACGCGAAAGGTGGTTTTTAATAGAAGTCATGAGTAAATATCGAAAGAAGAAGGATATATCTAAACATCTTCCTTGGGCATTTTATTTGTTTGGTTCAGAACCCGTTTGGTAGGCGATTCAATTCTCGTATTTTTTGGGTGTAATTAAAACACTTACAGCTCAGCTTCTGAGCCAAATAAAAAGAATGCCTGAGGCAGATGTTTAGATATATCCTTCTTCTTTCGATATATGCCTATGTCTTCTCTTAAAAACCATTTCTGGAATGCACAACGAGCAAGCTAGCTACCTGGGTTTCACAGCAACTTTTGCGGCTTTGTTTGTTTTGAATTACTGGTCGAGAGAATTTCTTTTGTCTGCAATGGCTAATCGCTTTGAATTGCGGTGTCAATCAAAGGCAACAGATGCTATTGTGTTACAAAATCTGTCCTTGTTATATAGTGCAGGAAAAGAACCTTGGTAAAGTATTGTTTTCAAACAAACAAACAAACAAACAAAAATTTGTTCCAATATAGAACAATGTGCAGGTCAAGCCCCCCCATTCTGCAACCCCTCGCCTTCATTCTGTTTCTTTGTTGGTTTTCTTGCAGGTCCAATAAATTAACAACTTTGTACCCAAAGTTCTTGGGCAAATACAACAGTTGATTTCACTGCTGGTAAAGAACAACAATTAGATAAATTATAATGTTTTAGGAATAAAAATAGAATGAAACTTGTGCTAACGAATAATGTGCAGTCATCATTTGCACTATTCAATGACGGCTCCCTCTCTTCTTTTTGTTGTTTTCCTTTCTTGTAGGTTCAGCAGGTTGACAACACTATATCTCAAGCCTTTTGGGCAACAACAAATGGAATTTGATTGCAAGAAAAGAGCTTAAAAAAAAAGCAAAATAACACTTTATGAAAAATAGCAGAATGCAGTAAGAGCTTCTGAAGAACCTATCAACAATGATCCATGGCTTCTAGCCAAAAATACTGTAAAAAGTAGTTAATCGGACGGTCTGCTACGAGTATCGGTCAAATCGAAGGTATGCATTGGGGAGTATCTTGGCAGTAGGGCCACCATCATGGTGGCACTGAGAATATATTTTCGGTCACGATAGCAATAAGGCCTAATCAATGGTTCTCCGTTACGATAGGGCGGACAGATTTCTCTGCTGTCCGCCCCGAGCAATTAATTAATTAGTCTGTATTTAGCCTGTTGGTTAATTTGTTATGTTTAATGAAATAGCTGTAAACCATGAGAGATCAGGGCAGCGTTTATGAGTAGTAGAGTAAGCTGTAACCCCGGCAAGATAGCGATCTTGTTTCAAAGAGGTCAAGGCAGCAATGAAAAGAAAATTGAAGTGAAATAGCTGTAACCTGTGACCCCGGCAAGATAGCGATCTTGTTTCAAAGAGGTCAAGGCAGCAATTAAAAGAAAATTGAAGTGAAATGAAACAGCTGTAACCCGTGATCCCGGCAAGACAAAGATCTTGTTTCAAAGAGATCAGGGCAGCAATGAAAAGAAAATTGAAGTGTAATGAAATAGCTGTAACCCGTGATCCCGGCAAGACAAATATCTTGTTTCAAAGAGATCTGGGCAGCAATGAAATGAAGCATATAAATAAATGCCAAAGATATGACCCCAAAAAGCTGCCAATGAAAATGAAAGGGTTAATCAAGTCTTGTGTTTTTTGTTGAAGTCGTTCTCAGCGGCCGCCAAGCGTTAAGATCCATGAACAAATTTGTCCATATTTCTTTTTTATAAATGACAGCGTTGCATTTTCAAATTGTGACACTTGCTCCTAAATTTAACATTTGGATGCCTTGCAAAAGTCTAACCAAACAAATTTCTGCCTGGCACCCCAGTAAAATTATGGCTTTTCAAACTATGTAAATAAATATAAGATATCTCAACACAAAAATGTTATTCCAGATAAAATGCCAAAGGCTATGTTTTCAACATTTACAAGGGAACAATTTTGTCAATAGACGATTGCGTTAAAGATGGCGTCAAGGAATTTTTACTATAATCCTTTGCAATCCACAATAAATCCACCAATCAAATCAATTGCCATTTTTTCAGATACAAAGGATCATGGCAAAGAATTCCCTGATGACGTCTTTAGCACAATATTGTTGCTGGAATTGCTCACTAAACCACTGATATTCATGGAAATGGCAGGCAAAATTGAGTAACATCACATATTAGCTTTTATAGCTTAAAGAAAACTGACAAGGAATTAATCACTACATATTTACAGGAGATTCCTGTCTATGTAGCACAATCAATAATAGTCAATATTAATAGTAGGTAACAGTTTTTAACTTGCAGAGATAAGACAATGTTTCATTTATTGATAAACCATGTAAACACATTTTTCTTGTTATGTATCAACTCCTGAACCTCTGTGAACTGATCAAAGTGTTCTAATGTTGTTTGACTTCCTCTTGGAATGATAGTTTACGAGTTACGTTGCAGGACATGCCAAATGGGACTCATCACCCAGCCAAACCAGCTAATTTTATCACAATCACTTATTATTCTTGATGCAGAGAAAAGGATGCCAGTTCCCATTCCAGGTACCAATTGACTATCATGGGCTGCTCTAGAGGACAGACTGCTCGAATCGAGTCATGCAATGCTCTTTTCAGACGCAGAGTTTGGGGTAGAAACCTGACTGGGCATCTAGGTCCACCATCTCCTCCCTCCTACAAATTGAAAAAAGAAATAAATACCAAATCACATTCTGATTTTGTGTTTTCTCTTCTGGTGTCAAAAATGTCTAACAAAAACAAGAACCAATTTTCAACAGTGAGCTGAATACCCAAATGTATTACGAGAAAAACTAAACTGCACAAAAACAGACCCTTCATATTGGACAGTGTTAGGGTTTTGGTTAGGATTAGTACAGCAACAGGTACGATTTTGCATTATCGCACGAAAAAAAGCGATTGAACACAAATAATTTCAATAACATGGGCCTACCTCACTCGGAAAACATGGTCATGGATTTCAATTCCAACAGTGTTTCAACCTCTACCACTGTAAATGAACGAACATCCTGCATGCTTCATCGCAATACCATGGAACAGTAGTCTATGTTTTTCCACTGTTCCACTGTTTGACTGTTTGAGCATCTCCATGTTGACTGCCTGTTTTCGTCAATCAGCAGTGAGGATTCTGTCATGTGATTCGTATCTTTGATTTGATTGGATACGTGGGAAAAGCCGCGGAAATCCTTAAATTAGTCCCCATTTTTGATGCGTTTGGTCACAAGTCTCAGTTTGAGCGATAACCATTCAATTCAATGAACGATACTGAGACTAATGTAATGAGTCTAGGTCATCGACAACACAAATCAAAAAGAAAATTTTATCATAGGTTTGATAATCGAATTTTAGTGATATTTTAACCCTAATTTAACCGGGCTTTTTTTGAACTAATATAGCCGGGGGGGGGGGGTGCTTTCCACCCCCCCCTATAAATCGCCTTAGACTAAAGGGAAATCATTCAAACCTGGCAAGGGCGTCGTACTAACCATTCTTTACAGATTGGCAGATTTGGGTGTGGCCATCTCATTAGATGACGTCACTATGACGTCATAATCTTGAAAAATGTCAAAATTTATGTTTATCTAGCTAATTCGTTCTAAAAACAGAAAAAATATCATATAATTCGCTATTTTTCATCTTATTTGCCATATTATTCATTCTTAATTCAAAAATAATACCTAAAGGTGTTTTTAGACTTTTATTTTTGAAGAAAATGACAAATATTGATGACGTCACAACAACGAAGTGGGTTTTACGACCAAAAATTGATACAAAACTTGCTAAAAA
>REGM01000035.1:931567-1000942 GCA_004194415.1 Aurelia aurita
GGGGGGGGTTTGGGCGTCCCAACCAAACATTCTCAAATGTATCCGTCGCTAGAGTAGGTATGAAGCTGTAACTTTTTCACTTTTACTCAAATTTGATTAACTACCGCCTTTTAAAAGTCCAATTGTCTATTGTTGCACCACATGACCTCCAGATCCCTTATTTGGAGACAGGTCACAAAGAAAATCTTAAAAAAGCTTCCTAATTTCTCGTAACTAACACTAATCATAAAGATATATACAGGGAGCCTCAGAAAAATTGTTGGACGTTTGAATAAATATCTAAAAAAAAAACGATATCATGAACGGGCTCCATGGAAAGACAATCCTTTCCTAAGATATTAAATTAATTTTAGACACCAGAATCTTGCAAATCCACTGAGCATTCACGGAGCTAGAACTCTTGAAGTTCAAGTTAGTGCGAAAGCTGAAACCAGAAGCCTCTCCGTAGCATTTGTAGTGGGGCTGTCGTTTGTTTTGTTTCTCGTTTATTTCAGAGAAAACTAAATGGGATTTAGAAAGGATTTTCGAAAACCAAACTTTCTCGAACATGAATTCAATCCTATGGATGCTTTAAGGAATTCTGTTCAGCAAAGTTTGAAAAAGCAAATTTTGACAATAGTTACGAGAGTTACAATACTTTTGAAATCCTATTCGGTTCGCTTTGATATTAACAAGAGATATGGCATTGGACAACCTTCCTTTACATCGATTTCGCAGCCTTTTTGCACAACAAGTCGCTTTGGGGGTCTCTGGTTTCAGCTTTCGCACAAACCTGACCTTGAAAAGCTCATAACTCAGTGAATTTTCAATGGATTTGCAAGGTTTTTTCTGTCTAAATTTAAATTAAGATCTTAGAAATAGGGGTATCCTAACATGGAGCCTGTTAATTTTATCGTTATTTTTCATATTTAATCAAACGTCGAAACAATTTTTTGGGACACCCTGTAAACCATTCAATTGGTCTTGAAGAGTATTTTAATTTTATATATACCGGGTGTCCCAAAAAAAGTTCCGACGTTTGACTAAACGCAGAGAAAAATCTGAATTTGGCAATTTCTATTCATTCTAGTTACATGCTAGGCATTCCAACTTACAGTTTTTTTCATATTCATATAAAAATTTACAATACATGTTACATCCTACTATACTTTCTAATAACTATACAACTATGCAACACTACAGGGACGATACCATGGGGAGCAAAAAGGCATGACTTCTCTATGGCCATAACATGAAACAAAAAACAATACGAGAACAACATGCGAAGATACCACAAGAGAACACAACATAAACAAACAAGATACAAACTACAAGTGAAGGCAACCAAATAATTGCAAATTTATCTCGAGTCAAAATTTAGACCCAAATATTATGGTTCGCAAAATTGATTATTTACTTGCAAGCTACCTCAAACTATGTCATTACAAAGAAAAAACTTACAGTTTGGCATATCGTGGGAAGAAATTAGTTATCTGAAAATGGAGTTATGAGCTATAACATTTCATGTTTATGTTGAAGGCCAAACCAGAGAGTCTGGTACGCCTTCCTGCATCATCGCGATAAAGGGGGACTCCCAGATGAGCAGGTCTGCGCGGTCCCTGCTCGTTTCTTTGGACTTTGTTTCTTAAGATGTTCTGGAAAACTGGATACAGAGGGGACAGCATCTTTCGTAAAATATTTCTTACCTAGAGCATCAGAGTTTGGCATAGAAGGAGGGTAGCAGTAATCACTAGGAAGGAAATGATTATCGCAAATTCGTTGTGATGCAGATGGATGCCAGTTTTTGCGACGCATTGCAATCAGAAGCACCAGGAGGGGGGCAAGGGAGGGCGGTCGCCCCCCAATGTTCTCCGGGATCGATTTTCTAATTCTTCTAATTCCGGTATAAAATTGTCGGGGGGGGGGGGGGTAAGGCTAATAATATTGGCAAATATCTATAAATACAGGTTTGTATATTCTTGCTGTCTTTGATGGTATTTTCCGGCGATCTGACGGGTGCTGTCCTAAACATTTCCGGGGGCTTCGCCCCCAAGCCCCCGTTCTGCTTATTTTCGATGATTGCACATCTCAGCACATAGATTGAGAACGGATCTGCTGTAGGCCTGTTTTTGCAGGTCTGTTTATCTTGATTTTATTAGTTTCTGCTGAGCCTATTTTGCCTCCTTTTTGCAAAACTTAACCATTACCTCTGCTATAGTACTGGTCGTGTAACATGTTCGTATAACATAATACACGAACTTGTCATCTAACTGAGGTTGTATTCATCTTGTGCTCACTTCTTATATAAGATGGCGATACAAGCAAGAGGCTTAGCTCCTGGGTTGATAGCGAGTTTCTTAAATTTAGGAAATTTTTGCAACCTAAAGATCCTTATGAGTTTCTTAAATTTCTAATGCTGTAACTGTTATTTCTAATGCTTCATAAGTACCTATTAGGATATCAAAACAAATATCAACAGAATTCGCATTTATAAACATTTGTCAATATAATGTACATTGTAAAACTTTAATTGTGAAAGTTACACAACTACAAAGGTTTCCTAGCCCTTTTAATCCAGGTAGCATGGTTCTCTAGAGGGTCATCTCCAGGTTCCTTCCCTCGGGTCCTCTTCCAGGTTCTCCCTCGGGTCCTCTTCTGGGTCCTCCCTCGGGTCCTCTTCCAGGTCCTGGTCCTGGGTCCTCCAACAGGGTCCTGGTCCTGGGTCCTTCTACAGGGTCCTGGTCCTGGGTCCTCTTGTAGAGTCCTCGTCCTGGGTCCTCTTTAGGGTCCTGGGTCATCAAATTCCGGTATGCCGTTTATAACCACTTACGACGAAATGGTCTTCTAACTCCTCTTCAGTCGGGTTTCCAGCCAGGTGACTCAACAATTAATCAGTTACTGTCAATTACTCAAAAGATTTATTCTTCTTTCAAGAACGTTCCTAGCCTAGAAACTCGTGCTGTGTTTCTAGATCTATCAAAAGCCTTTGACAGAGTTTGGCACGAAGGCCTACTGTATAAACTCAAATGCTACGGAATATCCGGAAAATTGTTTACACTTCTTCGTAGCTTTTTGGAAAATCGACAGCAAAGAGTTGTCTTGAATGGAAAGAACTCTCGTTGCTTAACAGTTACCTCGGGTGTACCTCAGGGTTCAGTACTAGGCCCCTTATTATTTCTTGTGTATATAAATGACCTTGTCGAGGGTGTGCACAGTGAAATCAAGCATTTTGCAGACGATACTTCTATTTTTTCAGTTGTTAAAGACAAAGATGAAGCTACTGAGTGCCTTTATGAGGACCTTGAAAGAGTGCGACTCTGGGCGTGGCAATGGAAGATGCAGTTTAATTGCGATAAAACAGAAGAGGTGATCTTCTCAGTTAAAAGGTCTCAAATAGAGCACCCGCCATTGAATCTGGGGGTGGATGAAGTCACGAGAAAAGATGAACACAAGCATCTTGGACTAATTCTTGATTCTAAGCTCGATTTTAAAAGCTATATTAGACAGGCTATCTTGAAAGCTAGACGAGGAATAGGAATGATAAAATATTTGTCTAAATACGTATCTCGAGATGTCCTTGATCAGGTCTATAAGCTATACGTTCGACTGCATTTGGATTATGGTGATATTATTTATTACAAATACGATCCTGAAATGATACTCAATTTCACAAAAAGAATTGAACAAGCTCAGTATTCAGCAGCTCTCGCTGTTGCATGTGCCTGGAGAGGAACTAGTAGACAAAAGCTCTATAATGAACTTGGTTGGGAAAGTCTATACCATCGAAGATGGTTCAGACGATTGTGTCACCTCAACCTAAGGAAAACGGGTACTCCTCCATATCTATTTGCAGAATTGCCAACTGAAAGAACACTCCATTATGGTCTTAGAGGCAAACGTGACAATGAAATACCTTTCAGTAAGACAAAGCGCTCCTCAAACACATCCTTTACAAATGTTCTTCATGAATGGAACATGCTTGATGAGCCGAGTTCAAACGTACATTGCTTACCTTTATAAGACCATTAACAAATTCTTTGTTAGGAGTATTCGATATTTTTGGTGTAAAACAATTGACAATGCTTAGACTTGAATTTAGTGCATTAAATGAGCATAAATTTCGACATAATTTTCAGTGTCTAAGTCCGATGTGCGCTTGCAATACCGGAATTGAAGATAATGAGCACTTCCTCCTGCACTGCCATTTGTTTGCTCCTATACGCAATAATCTCCTTGGCCAACTTTCATACCTTCCACAATTGGATTTACGCAACATCAATTCAAAAGATTTGCTTAATTTGCTTCTTTACGGTAGCGCAACATTTAATGAAACTGACAATCGAATGATTTTAGAGGCATCTATAGCATATATTAAAGAAACAAACAGGCTTAACTGAAGTGCTCCCTGGGATTCTGTAGGCTGGGGGTGTTTTTTTGGCCGTGGGACTGCGGTTTTTTTGCCGGGTGCTGCGGGCTGGGTGTCATTCGGGGGGGCTTGGCGGGTGGAGCTTGGCCCTGCGATGGTTGTGGCCTGTGTGGGGTTCCGGTTCCGCTCGCTGGGCTCTTTCGAGTCAGGGCTGGTTTGCGGTATTTGGCGGTGGGATGGCGGTTCTGTGGACGGGGGGCATTTCTGGTCAGTGGAGTTTTTGGGAGTTCTTTGTAGACCTGACGATTAGCGACCTCTTATTTATGTTTAGTATTTATGTTTGATTAGGATTTGTTTCTGTTGAGTAAGCTCTTTGTGAACCATGTCATCAGCCCTTGGTAACTCAGATTTCAACAAACTTAGCATAGGTTTTACCAGTGCATACTTTTTCACATCAATTCATCTATCCTAAATTGGTGCATGCTAGTGCCCGTCACAATGGGATGGTGCCATGGTACACAGAGTGCTTAAATTTTTGTTTGTTTTTCTTCTGAGATCATTGTTAAAGTTGTTGTTAAGTGCCGTTCATAGCCAGAACCAGATGAAGTCATGTCTATTTCTGCTATGGATGGCACAGAATATTGTATTTTGTTGTTGTTATTTTAGTTTTTAACAGTGATATAAAAAACAAGTTTTTAAAGGGCCTAGCCATGTTTGAGAACATGGGCATTTTCCAAAGGAATTTTAAACCTTAATTTTTAGCTTTTGCTTTTGAAAAAAATTATCGACTCTTGGCCTAATTAAACAAATAGAAGAAAAATGCGGTAAGAACAATAAACTTGCGCCGCATCTCTGAAATAAGCGTGCTAGTTTTCCTCTGCTTTGATACATATAACTTATGCAATGGATTGTCAGGATTCTTAAAAAAAAGTAATTTCAAGAACAATTGAAACATCTCAAAGTATAATTCTTTCCAACGTAAAAGCTAAACATAAACTAAAAATTTCCTTTGCAATATGCCTGTGATATCAAATCATGGCTAGGCGCTTTTTCAAAACCTCTGCTTCAGGTAGCCTTCTAAATTTTGACTGTGCGAGCTAGTATCCCCGGTGGGGGACAATTTTTAAATACAAGGAATGTGCATTTAAGTTGAAGTTATCAAATGTAGCTGTGTACTCGGAAAGTCCCGATATCTTATCGTTTCGTTCCTTTATCCAGTCAAAGGGGGCTACTTTTTTAGACACCAGGTTATGACAGATAGATGTGTACATTCATTTCACTTGAACCAATGTGGAGTTCTAACGTTATGGACGAGTTTGCTTGGAAGATATTACCAAACATTCTCGAAAAAGGACTAGAAACGTCTTACGAATTTGTCTTGTTTATATCCTCTAACAATAACAGCTAACAGCAACTTCTTCTGGGGAGCAAAAAGCAACTGTTGATCCATTGTTTGTAAACATATAGCCTAGTTCATTTCAATTTCTAAATAACTAAATTATGCAATTTTCATCTTTTAAATCTGGAAAATTGACGAAATCTGAGCGAAAAATCTAATCCTTGCAAGCATTTTCCAAACCAGCTTCCAAGCAAAATTAACTGTAACTCTAGAACGCTATGATCGAAGCTATGTTTCCTATAATAATCTGTGATACATTAACCCTGATTGAAAATTCAAGGTACCACAACTCGGTAAATACTGAAACATTTTCTGACTTACTTGGTAGTTCGACTGAATATCCCAAAATAGGTGACAGATTCATCAGCCCTAGCGATGAGTTTTTTACTTTAATCAATCCGAATGATTATTTAAAGTAATTCTTGATAGTCAAGTTGAAGATAGAACTCTGTTTGTTGCTAATGGTACGTTTAGGATTAATCTTGACGGTTAAAAGGGAAGTGCGGTCAAAATTCAAAAACTCCTATTTTGCTTGTTTTCGAGTTAAAATAATGTTATGAAAACAAAATTAACATTCACCTGCGATTTTGAGCTGTTAATCCGCTGTTATTCACCTCCAAATCTTGCTTGTTCACCACCGCCATCTTGCGCAATAAAAATACTGGAGGGAGTGTGGTTGTTTGACGTCATCACGTTCAGAAAGCAAGGCGAGTGATGGCTGACAGTATGGAATTTGCGCATAAAATTGTACAAATTTAGAATCCGGTATGAAAATTGGTTTAGAGGATATGCTATGCTATGTTTGATATGCTGAAGAAGGTAGGATGTCGATTTAAACTGAAAAATGCCCCCTTTGCTATTTTTGGACTGGGGTGCTATGTAAGTGTTATGCCTTCCAATCAGTTTATTGCAATAACTTTGTTTCAAATTGCAGTAAATGAAAGTTCAGGCGAAGCGTGAACTGTGGTTAATCGATATGAGTGTCCTGCGGCCCATAAAACAGATCGTTGGGAAAACCCCATGCGCGCTTAGTATTTCACGTGTATTTTGAGTAATTTTAGAAACTTGCTTAGCATAGCAACAATAGCCCATTCATTTACTTTGCAGTAACAAGCGGGCACTTTTGTGAGTCAAGGAATTTTACTTCTTATTGCTAATACCAGCTTGAATGCGTAACAGCCTCAGTATGAAGTAGAGACTAGGAAACTGACTCAGATTATTGCTACTTTAACTACTTAGCAGAACGTCAAACTATTGTTCTTCGCATGCCTAATGGTTTGGTCATCTTGAATTTGATTGGTTTGACTAGTTGTTATTCTTAATCTTGATTGGTTGGTTAAAATTGAAGTTCCTTGTTTGTCGGTATAAAAGTTAGTGTATTAGTCAGGGCCTTCAGATTTAGAAATATTGCGAATTGCACATTGAATGTAAGAGCGCTGTTTATAATCAAAGCATATAGCACACAAGAAAAACGAATTCCCGTCCCACCCACCGCTTTGAAGATTTTTTTTTTTTTTTTTTTTTTTACAAATATAAATTTAAAAAAAAAACTACAAGTTATACAAGATACTGTGGCATTTGTAGCGAGGAAGGACACACAGTCACCGGGTCCCCACAACAAATGCCACTTACAATGTTCTAAGAAATATCAACGATAAATTAAAATGCAAAAAGATACACAAAGAAAAGGTAAAGACTAAAACAAACAGAAAACAAAAACTAAAGTACTCCCAGAACTCCGGGAGCACTTCAGTCAAAATAAGGGGGTTAGGCTGCTGTTATTCCAGAAAGTTTAATTGAAACCGTCCAGAAGTTTTGATGAAAGAAATAGTTGCTTCTAGGATGATTCTGTTTGCAAATGTGCTTTCATTTGGGTTCCCATATAACAACAAGTGACAACGATCCTTTGAGTTCATGTTAGCAACATCAAATCCGACATCTGAGACTTGACCAAGGAGATCTTGGCGCAATGCGTTAAACTGGGGGCAGTGCAGGAGGTAATGTTCATTATCTTCTCTAGCTGTACCAC
Source organism: Aurelia aurita (assembly GCA_004194415.1). NCBI lineage: Eukaryota > Metazoa > Cnidaria > Scyphozoa > Semaeostomeae > Ulmaridae > Aurelia > Aurelia aurita. Next base: position 939,341 of record REGM01000035.1, read on the forward strand.
AAATACACATTGGACTCAAGCATTCAAAATTATGCCTAAATCTATGTTCGTTCAGAGGGCTAAAGTTAACTCGAAGCCTTGTTAGCAGCTTGACACCCGAAATATCATAAATGTTATAGACTGGGTTTTTCTCAGGCCTGATGATTCGTAGTAATTTGCTCTTGAACACCGCAAGAGAGGGAGAATCTTGTACATCTCTGTCTAAAAGGTTCCACTCAGATAGTGTGTTATGAAAATAAGAGTTAGAATAACGCATTGTTCTACCTACATTCTGTTCATACCGACGCGGGTTTCTTAAATTATAATCAACTGAGCGCTGTTCAGGTATTTCGCAGAAAAGATAATCGGGGGTTTTGGATTTGGTTAACGAAAAGAAATGACATAGTCTTCGGTACCACCTTCGGTCGTAAAGTGTTTCCCACCCTAGCTCTTCAAGAAGCCTTTGCCTATTTGTGCCTCTCCATGCTCCAGTAACAGCTAATGCTGCCTTATATTGAGTCTGTTCTAATTGCTGTGTAAAGTTCAGTTGCATATCAGGGTCATATTTATGGTAAATGATGTCTCCATAATCTAAATGAGGTCTCACATAAAGCTTATAGGTTTGGTCAAGAACCTCCCTTGATACATATTTAGAAAGGTATTTTAACAAGCCAATTCCTCTCCGTGCTTTTAAAATAGCCTCTCGAATATGACTTTTGAAATTTAGCTTTGAGTCAAGAACGACCCCAAGGTGCTTGTGTTCCAATTTTGAGGCAATGGCATCGTCTCCTAATTTAAGACCAGGATGGATTGGTTTATTCCTTTTACAAGAAAATATAACCTCCTCTGTCTTGTCAGCGTTAAATTGCATTTTCCATTGCCATGCCCATAAGCTAATTTTTGCCAAATCTCTGTTTAAATCCAGAGCAGCTACATTTTCATTCTGAACCGTAGTAAACAATGATGTGTCATCAGCAAATAATTTAATACCACATTGAACATTGTGGGTAATATCATTAATATAGATCAAGAACAATAAAGGCCCAAGAACTGAGCCTTGTGGTACACCTGCAGATATCGTATCCCACTTTGAGCATTGTCCATTTAACACAACCCGTTGCTTACGATCAGATAAGAAATTTTTAACAATCTGAAGCATATTTCCGTGTAAACCATTGAATTCCAACTTGTAAATAAGACCCTCGTGCCAGACCCTGTCAAATGCCTTTGAAAGGTCAAGGAAGATGGCACGCGTTTCTTTACTAGGAGTTTCATCGAAGGCTTTATAAATACAAAGCTTTGAAGATTCAATCCACTTACTGTATGGACCTTGAAGCACCTTTAAAGATAGTAGTGCTTTAGTACACTGACGAATGTGTCAATTTTAATTTTAAATTTCTACAGGAATTCTTTGGTGGTTAACAGATTTTCTATCGCGGACAACTACTTAATTTTCACAATCTTTCGGATTTCGCATCATATCTTGGCAATCGTTATAGTTAATTTAGACCATATGTTTAGACATGAATAGTTATACTATAGTTAATTTAGACCACATGTTTACACATGGATAGTTATACTATGGTTAATTTAGACCACATGTTTAGACATGGATAGTTATACTATAGTTAATTTAGACCACATGTTTACACATGGATAGTTATACTACATATAATCATTAGTTGTTTTGTTATGCAATAATCAGTATAATCCGCATTTATCAGTATCATCAATTTTTAACACTTTAAACTTGATACTTTCAACTGTTACTAAGACTTAGAAGGAAGTGACATCGGCAGTAGGCAGGAAGTGCGCATTCACGACACTTTTCCCCAAGATCAACTCAGACAAATTCTCTTTATTGCAGCCAATTTCAATATCTTTCGTAAGGATTGCCGGTGGGTGTAGATGGTTAGGACTAAGCTTCCTATATCATCCACTGGAACTCCCAGAACTTGCAGGATCCGGCAAACCTTCCAAAAAATTAGCAGGTGGTGGGGCTTGCCCTATTACGGGATTATACTTCTCGGTAGGCCTCGCCCACCTGCGCATCTTCCGTGCCCCCTGCCACTAGTGACACTTCCCAAGCCCCACAAAACGGTATGTAGTTAGAATAGTTAGAATAATTTCGAGATATTTACATCATGACGTTACAGTTATCAATATGTGTCTTTATCAGCAACAATCTAACAATCTCGGACTTCAATTAATGATCAGGAAAGCCCTTAAGGTAGGGGGGAGCTATCTTTAGGGAAACTCTCCCAGATGTCGGAACGGTTTAATGTAAGCAAATATGGGGCCTGTGTCACATCGAATGTCCGGGGGTGATCTGGCGATATCGCAATTTACTCAATGCAAAACTCTTTATTGTTTATTCGCAGATGTTCTCGCCTGACGTTTGATGTGTCGCACGCTTTGTTTTACACAATAGCTGAAAACAAAGGCAAATTTCTATGAAGTGCTTTGCACTGCTAATTTTGTCAAAACCTTCAAAACACAAGGGAGATTAACAACATGAAACTTGGTTATCGGGGACAAGCTGACACGCTGAAAAATATAGGATGCATGCACTTCGATTCTCCAACTGTTTTCTAAAGTGGTTACTAAGCTACTTGGAAAATCGTTACCAGCTTGTTCAGATAGATGCTAGAACATCAGAACTGAAATTAACGAGTTTTAGAGTGCCACAGGGATTAATTATAGGCCCTGTCTTGTTCAATTTGTATGTTACTGATCTCCAAGAGAAAATCCAACTACTCTGCTTTCAATATGCTGACGACACAACTATGCTTGCTTACGGAAGGCCAAACGATCTATCGTCCCATGAAACTGCCTTGATCATATCTTGATCAAGCCACATCTGCTACAATCTATCATTCAATGATACTGCCAACATTCACATACTGTGGCATACTACAGTTGAAACACACCAATACCCAGTTGAGCAGGCTCTCGTCATTTCAGTCACGTGCGCTGAAAATAGTCTCTGGAGATGCAAAGCCAAGCCAGAAGCTTACCTCGGTCGTCAATGCAAACAAGACCAGGGCTTGCAAGCTTGTACGAAAATGTCTCGACAACGACACATGTGAACAGTTCCAGAATTATTTCACGTTGCAGGAGCATGAAAAGCAGACACGAGGCAATAAATACACCTTAATACTACCAAGTATCAAAACTGAGTATGCTCGAAAATCGTTTCTGTTTATGGGTGCGAAGGTGTACAATGAACTACCGCTGGAACTTCGAAAAATTGAGAGCTACAAGGAATTCGAGAAACAGCTTAAAGAACATTTTAAATGACATTTATTTGATAATTATCCAAAACTTTGAATGTAAATTGTTTGATCTGGTTTTTTTATACATCTGTATTATTACTTTTTATGAGATTCACATTTAATTGTAAAAATTTAGGGTGCTAACATTTAGGCATAGGGCACAGAACACACAGTGATAACAGCAGTTTTTAACTTGTTGAAGTGTACATCCTGTATAAATATTCGTTTTATTATATTATATTTGAATGAGGACCTTGAAAAGGTAAATTCTTGGTCTTCATCCACAAATCTTGCTCTAAACCCAAAGAAGACAAAGGTTATGGTTATGAGTACAAAGCAACTTTCAAAGCATCACAGTCTTCGGCCCCGTTTACACGATACCGTTTTCATTTCGTATCGGATTGGGGGTGGCAATCCGGTATGAAAATGTTTCTGTTTACACGATACCGCTTTCATTTCATATCGGATTCGTTTCATGCCACTTTCAGAGCGTTTTCATTTGAAAACGCGAAAACGGTATGAAGCATATCGGATTGGTGCGTTCTCGTGTAAACAGAAGGCCAATCCGATATGAAATGAAAACGGTCTCGTGTAAACAGAAGGCCAATCCGATATGAAACCAATCCGATATGAAATGAAAACGGTATCGTGTAAACGGGGCCTTCAAGACTACCATCCAGTTCTTAAAATTGGGGGAAAAACTATTGAACGAGAACATTGTAATAAATTGCTTGGTGTAATCTTGAACGAGCATCTGTCATGGGACGACCATATAGCCAAAGTAACATCTTCATGCTTCTATACTTTGTCCATACTACGAAAATTCAAAAATTGTATTCCCTTCAAATTAAAGAGACAAGTTGCAGAGCTCCTCGTTTTATCAAAGATGGACTATGCAGACGATATTTGTTGACCTCTTCCGTTGCGACTCTTAAAACGATTGCAAAAGGTTCAAAACGCTGCTGCAAGCTTTGTATTAGGCCGCTACGCCAAAGAAAAAGATGTGGTAACACTTGGCTGGCTGCCAATGAAAGAACGTAGAGACTGGCATCTGATGAAGCATTCATTCAAGTACGTTTATGATCAACGAAAGCCCGAATATATTGACATATCGCTAAAGGAAAATACCAGAAACGTAAGATCTAGTTCTGGGCCGCTCATCGCGTCATCACGTGTTTCCAACACATTCAGGAACGATGCAGCAGAACTCTTTAACAAACTGCCGGCAAAAATTAGAAAAGCTAAGACTGCAACCGAATTTTCAACACAAACACGCAATAACGTGAAGCAAAGAGAAGACATTTAGCACAAAATTAGAATTAACAGAATTTTTACTATTCCTTTCAAAGTTGTATATTGTAGATATTTTAACTAGATTTTCCTTTTTCAAGACATGTAAAGTAGTTTGTAGCGACCAGGTGAAGAGCCACTCTGTGGAGATACTGGTCTTGATTTCATTATTATTATTATTATTATTATTATTATTATCATCATTATCATTATCATTATCATTATCATTATTATTACTATTATTATTATTATTATTATTATTATTATTATTATTATTATTATTATTATTATTATTATTATTATTATTATTATTATTACAAAGACTGTTTTGTTTGCAAAACGTTTCGATTTAAAATCTTCATCAGTATAAAAACTTTACAAGGCAGCCGAGAATTTATAGAAAATAAGGTTGTGTACAACTAAAAAATTACACGATAATGCTATATTTACAATTAATCTATCTAAAAACATAATACCTCCGAAAATGATATACAATACAATTGCGGCATTTTGTTGTGTTCTTTAGAAATTTGAGAAAGAATTGGAGGCGTTTTATGGTTCTACTGATTCCTTTGAGGCTAAGTTGGCAACTCTGCGCTCCCCCAAGCGACCCCCCGTAAGATTCGCAGGCTGCTAAAACTTTTTTAGCAATAGCTGAATCCCAGGTGGCCAGATAGGGGATTCCACCCTACCACCACACGCGGAAACGCGTGAAGTCACAAGGGACAACCACAAAGCAGACGCCAGCCTAAACTTTTGATACATTCAGATGCAGCGGTAGAATCTAAGCCGTTCCGCACGCAAATACGTCTAATTCCACATCTGCAGCTCTTTCATTGAGGCCCTTTGGTGAAAATGTTTGAAGTCGATATTGCCAATGGAGCTCTTTCCTACGAATTGAATAAACATCATCCGCCCCATCTATAATTTTAATCCCAACCGAAAAACTTCCATTGTGTCCCCTTTCAAAAAAATGACTGAAAAAGCTTGCTTGCGGAACAGGTTTTCCAATGTCGAGGCAGTTTTCAGCGTGTTTGCGTGCATATGTTCTAAAGTAGGATTTTTAAACATTGAATCTTTGCCGAAATTTCGTCTTTGTACTACCAACATATTTTTTGTTGCATGTCTCGCACTGCAACAGATAAACAACATGATTAGAGTTGCAATCGTATCGCCCCAAAAAAGTTTTGAAAGATCTTGTTGAGTCAAAATTATGGAAAGTATCCCCCTCCCTCATCAAAGGACAAATCTGGCAACTCCTTCTACCATTGCATCTGAAAGTACCCTTTTCCATCGACTCTTCATCGATAGTTGGAAGCTTAGCCCTCACAACTTTATCCTTCAGGCTTGTTGCCCTTCTGAACGATATGAACACACTATCTTTGAAAACTTTCTTGTGTTCATTGTCTACCAACAATAGTTTTTGGTTATCCCGAAGGATGTCATAAACTTTGTGCATGGCTGGGTGATATGTTAACACTAAAGGTATTTTCATGTCATCCTTTTCCTTAGGTCTGGTATCTAATAAAGTGGCTCGATTTTTCTCCTGCGCTTTAGCAATTTGGCTATCAACTTCGTTTCCACTGTAGCCTCTTGCCAAAAGCCAAGTTTTCAAATCTCCTACCCTATTTTGGAAAAACTGTTCCTCTGAGCAAATACGCCGAATTATAAGGGCTTGGCTGTATGGAATTCCCTTTTTGGTGTGGTTAGGATGACATGAAGTTCAATGCAAGAGTTGATGGGTATCAGTAGGTTTTGTAAACAAGTCTGTTATGAGTCTGTTTCCCTGTTTGATGACTTGAACATCGAGAAAATTTACTCTCTCTGTAGACCATTTTGCAGTGAATTTTATCGAGTCATGTGCCCCATTTAAGAAAGTTACAAATTCCCTAAGTTTCTCCTCCCCATGTTGCCAAATTAAAAAAACGTCATCTACTTATCTCCACCATACCCACGGTTTATCTTGAGTCTCAGCAAGTAGCTTTTCTTCTAGCGCTGCCAGGAACAGGATCGCATATGAAGGCGCGCATTTGGTACCAATAGCTGTACCCCTAAGCTGCTGATAGAAATCGCCATTAAATTCGAAAAAAATTTTCTTAAGAACAACGCGCGCTAACTCAAGAAGGGTATCCGTGGAAATAGTGTTATCTTCCCGATGTTCAAGTACTTCTCGCAAAGCCTCCAATCCCTCTTCGTGAGGAATGCTTGGGTAAAGCCCCACAACATCCACTGTGCATAAAATAGCGTTCTCAGGGAGGCCATCTAGATCAATAATTTTTTTAAGAAAATGGTTTGTATCTTTTATATATGACCGCACACTTTTTGCTAATGGTTGCAAATGGTGGTCCAAATATGCAGAAATGTTTTCCGTAAAAAAGCCACAGTTGGAAATAACAGGTCTTCCTGGTACGCTATTCAATCTTTTGTGGATTTTCGGGAGGAGGTAAAACCGTCCCAACCTAGGGTTATTCACCGTTAGGTAGTCTAGTGTTGTTTGGTCTAAATCTCCTCTATAACAGATTGTTTGCAAAGTTTCCGAAATAATTTATTATCATTATTATTATTATTGTCATTTATTTAAACACAGCTTTTAGCTGGATGCTGATACTATAGTCTAGACAGCAAGTAACTCCCAGTCACTTTAGGTGTCCAGTACTTTTCTAATATTCTTCCTGTACCGAGCAGGCTTGCTTGTTGTATTTGTCCAATACTACAGTTGATATCGATGCTCTTTAACCAGGATCCAATCTTCGCGTTAACAGTCCCTAACGCCCCAACGATAATTGGTACTATCTTTACGCTTTCACAATTCCAAATTTTCTTCAGTTCCCATTTCAAAGCTTGGTATCTCTTCATTATTATTATTATTATTATTATTATTATTATTATTATTATTATTATTATTATTATGCAATTCTTCTCATGGTCTCGATGTTATACCAGTATCTTGTCTATTATCAGGTCACCTCCCGTGGCTTGAGATAATAGATCTAAAGTCTTTCTTTCTAAACCGTCTTTCCTTGTCTTCTAGTGTTCTATTTTGTCCTATTCGCTGTAGTCCAAAACTTTTCTGATTATTCTGGCAGTACCCAACAAACAAGCTTTCTGCAGAGGATCTAAGCCAGGTTTGAAGTCAATTTTTTCAAGATATTTTTCAACATTCTTCGTGACTATTCCTAAAGCGCCAATCACAATTGGTATTATGTATACTTTTGTCACTTCCGTGTTCCAAACCTTGAGAAGTTCATACTTCAGATCTGTATAATGCTCAAACTTTTCTTTCTCCTTCTTTTCAACTCTTGTATCGAAGGGGCATGCCACATCGATAATGTAGCAGGTTTTTCCTTTCTTATCCAGCAGGACCAAGTCAGGTTTGTTATGGTCTATTTTTTTTTCTGTTTGGATGGAAAAGTCCCATAATAGTTTGACATTTTCATTTTCTAAGACAGCCATTTCCTTATCTACAAAATGTTTTATTATTATTATTATTATTATTATTATTATTATTATTATTATTATTATTATTATTACTATTATTATCATTATTATTATTATTATTTTTATTATTATTTTTATTATTAATTTTATTATTTTTATTATTTTTATTATTTTTATTATTTTTATTATTATAGGATGTGGGTCTGAATTGAAAAATACCCCTTCTGCTATTTTTAGACTGCGGAACTAGGTTCCAGGCCTCTAAACAGTTTTTATCTAAAACAATTATTGCAATAACTTGGTTTGTCGTAATTTGTGGTACTGACATGAAAATTGGTTATCAGGAGAAAGTCGATACGCTAAAAAGTATTATTCAATTCAAGGGTGTTATTCAATTCAGATCCACATCTTATCTTTATTAGTGTATCAATTTTCCCCTGATAACCACTTTTCATGTTGGTACCACAATTTAAAACATAGTTATTGCAACAACCGATTTGAAGGCATGACAACTACGCACCCCATTTTAAACATAGCCCAGGGGGCATTTTCCAGTTTAAGTCGACATCCTATCTTTTTCAGCATATCAAAATGCCCATCTCTACCAATTTTCATGACAGAATCTAAATTTGTACAATTTTTATGCTTGAATCCCATACTGTCAGCCATCACTCGCCTTGCTTTCTGAACGTGATGACGTCAAACAACCACACTCGCTCCAGTATTTTTATTGCGCAAAATGGCGGTGGTGAACAAGCAAGATTTGGAAGTGAATAGCAGCGGAATAACAACACAAAATCGCAGGTAAATGTTAATTTTGCTTACATAACATCACTTTAACTCCAAAACAGGCTAAATGAGAGATTTTGAATTTTGACCGCACTAAGAATTATATTTCAACTCGCAATGCACAAATTTCTACATGCGAGGTACTAATGTTCAAGTTAACCATCGTGGATTGCTTTAACAAATAATAGAGAATGTTGACTAGAACCAACTTATTATCGCTAGCACTGATCAAATTAGTTACCTTTTTGGGACACCCAGCAGGTACCACAATAGAAGTCATACCTTCTTTAGGGACAACTGTGGGGCCTTCTTTCTCCATAATGGCGATATTGTTACAAATGACAAATACAGGACAACAACTTTGAATGAGTTTAGTGCCATGATGTCATTCCCAAACCTGACATAACGATCTACAAAAAAAGACTTCTTCATTAGAAAAATTGCTTCAATGAGCACTGTTATTATTTGAAAATCTTTTCAGAAGCTTGTAAACCCAAAGCTAAACAAAAACCACTCAAAAAGATCTCGACTCTGCCATAGGCCAACATTTACAGTAGAACACATGCTGTGCTGGTTACGGTAAACGTTTGTGGCACAATAGTGGGTTTGCTTTCCCCAAAGGAATCTAGTTAAACTATACACCATTCGATGAGTAAGAATGTAGGGATTCTTAACCATATCAAAATAATTCGAAAATATTGTAAAATCATATTTTCCAGGCAAATTTATTGCTTAAAAGAGTGTACAACCCTCAAAAGCTATTTTGTACCCTTGCGTCTCAACGTAACACAATCTAACTTGTATCAACAGGAAGTGCAGATCCTAAGCTGCCATATTTGTCTCAGATCCTTTAATTGCCTCCTCCCCTCGAAAATACACGCTGTAATAAATTTGCAAATAGCTTCTCTGCCCTCCCATAAAAGGAGGATTGGAATAGTATCCCACAATGCTTAGCGTACCATTCATATTATCGGAATAGCGAGTTAGCATTTGATCAGTTGGAAGTTTAGCACGAGCACGCAAGGACAAAGCTGAGATGTTGGCCTACAAAAATGGAAGTTTCGAAAGAGGTTAATTCGCCGATTTTGAAACAAAATAAAGCCACTCTACAGCTTTATTGCATTGACCAGCAGAAGAAATAGCAGTGAAAATGACGAATATTGTGTTTAATGTTGTTGTTGGGCACTTTAGTTGCTCGGACAAACTGGAGACGAGAGATGCATCTTCTTGGCAGTGTGCAAAAAGTGGAGACATCGATTGGTTCCTTGGGTACAAACTAGCTTTTTCGTACATGCGCCTAGTGGATTTGTAAGTCCTGGAAAAAAGGGATTTTACTAAAGGCACTTGCAACGTACACATCAAGATCAAATTTGTCACAGTAATTTATGCATTTAAAGAAAGTAATCGATACACACACCTGTGGTTTCATCTTTGTTTTCAAGCACACGACCGGTTTAATAGCTAAAAAAACTAGGTATTTAAAATTTAAGGATTGGCATTTAAGGAATAGCATTTAAACCACAAAGAAAAACATTGTGAGAGAAGTTATAGTCTCCTTCCTTTTTAATCAATATTTCTGCTTTTCAACATTTCTGTTTTCCATCTTTGTAATTCTTAAAAGTTGGGCTCCTGAGATTTTAAGAAATCCAAATTGGCTTTTTCGGCCTACAAACATTTACCGTAACCTTAAATATATAATGATTACTGATCTGTATATGAAATCAAATCAAACCAAATTTCGGGTTGGCAGTAGAACGTCGCCGTATTTGCATTTGGTATTTGTTAGTCTGTCTACTAGGTGCACTAAAATGATCAAAAGTTTTTCAAAGCCAAATACAACCAAACCGTATTTCTAGGTTTGATGAGGTCTTTCAAAAGTTGCAACCCCAAAGAAATCATAAGTTTCCTTGCAGTTGTGACTTTCAAATCATTATCAAGCTTATTTTGGCGCAGTTAGTACTTTGCGGCCAGAAAACCATTGCTGTTAGAGTTTCTTAATTTCGCCTGGAATTTTTATAACCCTCGCTGCTTACTGGTTCAAACTGTTATCTTACACTTCATTCTCTAATGATAGTCCGGTCCGGTGGCTGGAGGGGGAGCATCACCACCCGAGCGGAGAATCTATGAGACCTAGTTCATGTAGACCAGTTTTTTGCATAGATTTCGAATCTGGGTGGTGATCAGCCATTTGAGGGGGCTTTTCCTAGATATAGGGGGCATAGGTTACAAAATAAGGGAAATCGTAATTATACGGATCTCCATGAAATATTCTTATAGCTCGGTTACACATGGGTATATAGCATCAGATATATCTCTGTGAGTGTATTTGGTCCTCAAGGGCATGTTCCTGTTTTAGGGGGGCGTTTTGGAGGTCGCTATTGAATGTAGATACCATGATCTAGCCCCACTGATTTTTAACATACACGAGATAAATAAATGTCTACATTCTACTCGCAGTCACACTCTATCATGTGCTTAAACAGTCTCTGTTGGGAAATACTAGAATATAAAAAGCATTGTTATGAAATACAGAGAGTAACACCACTAAAATTGGTAGTTTCAAGATTACTCATCCTCTTCATCAGAAGATCCATAATGAACTATTTCAGGATTTAGTCCAGCCTCTTCGTTGGTGATTAGTAGCTCGCATATATCCTCTGGGTACGCCTCGGACACCCATTCGCACGAAAAATCATCATTCCATCCATGCATCGTAGGGTCATCCTGAATGATCATGGGCTGCGCTCCTTGTCTCCACGTTCTTGCAACAAAATTCGCTCTTTTGATATGGCGAAAAAGGCTATTTCTATAAGGTGGTAGTGGTGAAAGATCTGTTATCTTCTCATCTCGTGTGAAATTCTTCCAAAATATCTTTCTTCGTGCATCATAAGTCTTTTTTCGCCGTACAGGGAACAAACAAACTTTCCTAATCCAGCAGCTAGATCCTCAGAAGCATTATTTGTCTGTCCTATTTCTGAAAAGATTCCTAGGAATTCTGCATTTTCCTGAATCAGTTTCCAGCATTGACTTTTGACTTTCCTGAAAAAGGATGAAACGTAATCATTTCCAGTAAAAGCATGGAGTCCGAGAAGTGCTTGCTATTGTTCTGGCGACAGTTCACACTGCGTAAGGTCTAATTGCTTCTTGCCTTTGTCTGTCCCATCTTCGATCAAAACATGCAGGTTTGGAACTCCATTGGCGAGTAGAATAATGGATATGTCTATGTCTCCTGAGCAAGAATGCAGAAAACAACTTGTTTCTTGACCTCCGTTATTTCGCATTGCAAAGTGAAGGAGGTTTAAAAATTTTAGTGTCGGCCTCTTCATGGTTCATCTGCAACTCGTCAATGGTCTCGACACTTCTGTTGGTAATCTTGGTGCTAAGATCCGATCTTGCAAAGTATACAGTCCTTGTTCCAAGTATTTCTCTATTGTCAACCCAATCTTCCTCTACTAGCTCGAACAGGCGTTCTTTGTTGTTCCCGTTACTTAGGAAGGACGTAAAATTCGGAGGGATCTTTTTAAGGTTGGTGTCTTGATAACGAATTCTTCACCTTCTCCGCGGAGAGCTCTCTTTGAATTCTTAATGGGCCGCTTTGGGTACGTATCACATGCAACATAATTGAATTCAAATCGCAGTGGGATATCCATTAGTAATTTAAATGCAAGTTTTCTAAATGTATTTGGAACATTTACAGTTAATCGAATGGTGCCGATTAAATCAAGAGCGTAACACGACTGATTTGAAACAATAGCTTCATCAACTATGATAGAGGATAAAGCTGCGTCCATCTGGTTGCTTTTGACTGTTTTTCTTCTCGCGCCATCACAGGTTGCAAGTGCAAGAGGTACAGGTGCAAGAGGAAAGGAAAGGGCCTTGTCGATGTCTATTAATGACTGCTCCTTAAATGATGTTGCGATAAGCAAGCCTAAAATGTTTCTTTTACAGTGACGTCTCGCGATTTACCTCTGCTGGATAATTTTGTTTTCTTTTCAACACTGCCAAAGCCTTTCCATTCTACTCTTTTGATTTGATCAAAAAATTCAAACCCTGACTTGTCACCTGAATCCAGCCACTTGTTGAACTCAAGTTGTAATTCTTTCCCTCTGTCCTCTGCTGAAATAAGTCGCTCTGAAATCTCGGTTGGGAGCGGTCTTCCGGAAACAAGATTGAACAGCTTCTGCTTGTCCAGTGCATTGTCAAATGGATTGATGAAAGCATCCTTTAGAGCCTGAACTATTTTCGTAACTCGCTCTTTAGACTTTTTTTATCTCCGTTCCTCGTAAGCATTTCCTCGGATTGTTAGCTGTTTTGTCAATTTCTGCAAGGGACAGCAGTGAGAAAAATTTTCGCTTGAAATAGTCTGTTTAAAACCCATTTTTCATAGGTACTGTCCTGATGAGTAAAGTCTTTTATTCCACCTGCAGAAGAAGATTTGCTTAAGTTTCATTGATGGAATGTCAAAAAAAAATGAGTTATCATTCTCGTTTTACTGACAGTGCAGTTGCCAAAATAGTATAGAATTGTTTTGGAATATGGTCGAATCAGAAAATATTTTTTCCATTTTTAGGACTGGCAGACCATATTTAGACATTGAAACGGGTACTTATCTTGCTCCTCAAACGTGGGTTATCATATTTTTTGTCTTCTCTTCATATCTTCAGAAACAAAATGTTAAGATCCTCATGATATAGATAAAACAAGCTACAGTTATCCAACACTGGACTAAAAAGCAGTAAGTTGGTTCCCCCTATAAGAAACATTCACATAAGAAATATTCATCTCAACAATAATTAATACCTGTTGTCTTGGAACTTCGCATGTATGTTTGCTCACCAGCTCCATCAATTGACTGGCCAATGTTCAGCTCATTTCTACAAACGGAGAGTCCCTTTGCTAGCAATTCTTCTTTAGCTCCTGGATGAGTTTCATAAAGATGTTGCAAATGTCGGCAGTAGAAGGTACCATACCTTGCGTAATTCTGTTTGTTCATCCAGAAGCAGTAGGGCAGAGTATCCCTCCAGCACTGTAGGCGTCAGTTGTAGTCGTTCGTGTTCAAGGAATAATGAAGCTTGTGCTGTCTTTCAATTGCATTTTGATAGATCATCCAATAATGCGGGGTCAAGCCAAACTCTCCAAGTAGACAGCGCTGCTTTACATCACTGTACTGTTCATAATACACGCAAAAAGATGGGCTATTTACAGCGGCCTGCACTTGAACTCCGTTGACTTCTTCGGTGAACTGATCCTGAAGATCTTGAGAAACATCTCCAACGAAACCTTCACTGAAAAGTCTATTAATAGCTTCTGGAAACATTCGTGCACCATCCAGCTTCTTTTGTAATGTTTACCGGACAAGACTCCTTTGATGCCACCAGCTGTGCAGATACCCGCCTGGTAAACAATTTCTTCAGAGACACTTCAACCGATCAGCTTGCCAATTGTGCCAAAGATTGCCATCATGACATGAAAATCCCCCATATGAATTATGACGTTTTCGAAGAACACGAAAGAACTTTACAGCTCCAGCATCAACAGTTATGTGTGTGTACTTCATGTTTGAGGCGGCTGCTAATATTTGTGATTGCTTCATGCATTTGACAACTGTGCTGTATTCGGTAATGGAATGTCGGATGGGTGGCAAGAACGTGATGGAAGTGCTGCTTGTATTAGGTTTACCCATAGCTTGTATTACGAATCCAACGAAGCGAGAAATTAATTGAGATGGTCCACTGAAAATTTGTCGCATCATTCTCCATAACAGTAACAGCTTCTCAACTTGTGAACTGCCAAGGCTCAATTCTTCATCACTGGTGAATGGTGGAGGGTTTGTGTGCGGCTTGATTTTCCTGGTAGATAGTGGCATCGGATTGAAGTTGACAGTCTTTCGATTGGACTGCTGGATGGTAATGCCCAGTGGCGCTCGCACAGTATTGGCTGATTCCTCTTGGTATGCAATGCCATGCGTTGTGAATGCTCCCTGCATATTTTCTTTCTTGGCATCAAAATTATCCCACCAGAAGAAAGTGAGGACACGATCCAAATTATGTGCAGGTAGCAGTGGCAAGGGATTCTCGAGAGATCTTAAATGTTGGGCAAGCTCAGCCTGTGCAGTTTTAATCAAGCGAATCTTGTCAAGTTACAACAATGACCAAATCGACCTAAGATTTGCACGGTTTTTTCAGCCCAGTTAGACTATGTAGCCCAGTTCCCATTAAAACATGCCTTTCAGTCAAAAAGTTTCCACTGGAGACCCCATGTACGAGATCTTGAGCAAATGAATCCACATATCGCTGAACATCATCTCCAGGACTGTTATGGGTGGCATGGATGACATCTTTGAAAAACTCTTTAACACTTTTGGGGGGTTTTCTGCCATTTCAAGCAAGCGATTCAGCTGTTGGTGGCCATGGTAATTCTGGTGCATTGCTTATCATACTGACAATTTCTTTTCGCAGAACGGGAGTAGCCTCTTTCAATAGGAACTGCCTATTGTCCTTGAAAAAGCTGTTGATCGTACTACTTGAAAGTGCAGATCGGCTTAACACTAACTGAGGCTCATGATACGAAGCGCTCAGGAAAATGAGCTTATCTCCAAAAGTGTTCTCGAGTCTTTGCTTTACCTTTGCACGCAGCCTGTCATCTTTTTTTAGTCAAAACCATACATGTCGGTCAGTACTCTCATTGAAACAGTTTGGCAACCACCGATCACATGAGATGTCACGAAAGAACACACTGCCTCGAAGTCTGTTGTAGCCTTCTGTTGTCTTTGTTGAGATGTAGATGGTTCGCCTTCGAATGTATCTTCATAAACAGCGGCAGAACTTTTGCTGCAAATTAAGGTATATTCTTTGTAGCATTTCTGGTGCATTTTAAATTCCTTTGCTATCAGATCTACTCCTGAAATTGCGGCTAGCATCTCCTGGTCATTCCGTAGGTTTGCTGCTGTTTGCAATGTTCTGCACGAAGAGAATGTTTGTACAACTTTGATCTGTTGCTTCTTGCCTTTAACCTTTATCGGCTTTGACGTCTTGCATTTCATGCAAATATTGGGAAACAAATTGCCAGAAAAATCATGAGATCTCTTTTTCCTTTTGAGAGGAGATCTTTGTGGATCGAATTTCTTTGTTGTCTTCCGTTTTTGTTAAAGAACAGAAATGGCTTTCGTAAAGTTTTTGTAGCACTGACTATGAACATAATGTTCTCCGAGGGTAAAGGTCTCTGGGATAGACTTTATTTTAAATTCATGGTAATGTGCACCACCAAGTCGTATTCTGCAGTCTCTCGCATCAATCAACCGTGCATAAGTGTCATCGCTTAACGGGGTACGGTTCTGATTTTCAATACACAGGTGCCTGTAACGAACAACACATGTTTCCCCGCTATTCCTCATCCTTTTCTGTGCTTTTTGTAGAGCATAACCAAGCCTGTTAGGTGAAAATGGATAATTTAAGAATTAAAAAACAACAAGCAAATTTGGCTTCCAAAATTAATATCAGATATATACTTCTTTTGTACAAATTAGACAAAAATTTACCCATTCGACAAAAAGTTTATATACATACCCCTTGGTGGCAGATAGAACTGACAAGCATATGGTTACATGGTTGGCTTGATCAAACGTAAATCATCGATTCTTCGAATATCTTGTGATGCAAATCCCTACGAGCTAACGTTCGATATCAAGACACATAAAAAACATTGCAGAATGGATATAACTTGTAACTTTGTTGTATCAGGTTAGTCAATCAAAGGCAATTGTATCTAGAACCCCCAGAGTCTCGGAGCAGATTACAATTCAACAAGAGATTTGAAATTCAATATATGTTTAGTCTGTGCTAAAAACAATATCGAATGACAAAAATTCATGATTTATGACCGGAGCAATTCTAATGACAATAATGAATGACCCCCACAAGAGGCCTTTGCGATTAAAATAGGCCTACCTCCCAAGGTGTCTGCATGAATATATCCGAAAAGACCTTGTAATGGTCCCTTAAACATTAATTATCAAATGAATTTAAAAATACAGTGTTCAGCTTTAATAGCTACTTCTAAACTACTGGAATAGTTCTACCTGGAAAAATGTTTTTCGACCTCCAAGAGCCCCCTAAAACCCCCGTTAAATAGGAACATACCCTTGAGGACCAAATACACTCACAGAGATATATCTGATGCTATATACCCATGTGCAACCGAGCTATAAGAATATTTTCATGGAGATCCGTATAATTACGATTTCCATCATTTGTTAACCTACGACCCCCCATATCTCAGAAAATCCCCCATAATGGCTGATCACCACCCAGATTTGAAATCTACGCAAAAAACTGGTTTAAATGAACTAAGTCTCATAAATTCTCCGCTCGGGTGGTGATGCTCCCCCTCCAGCCACCGGACTATGAGAATTTCTATTAAAAAGCTTGTGTGTGTTATTTTGCTGTTTCTTTTACTATATAGCCTCTTGGTGTCATCATACCTTTGTAGTTCCGAAGTTAACAGTTTGGGTACTAACATTCCTATAGAACCAAAAACCCTTGCTCTCTCTACATAATTGTGGCAAATTTTGCCTAGCAAATTTCATGTCATTAACTAGCATTATCACGAAACGTTGCAATTGCAAGGCATGATAAGGAAATGAATATTTTGGAACAAATTGAAACAATCTACAAGCANCACAACAACAACAACCTGCACGGGCTTTGGGACATAGGGAGGAACAGGCATAGGAACATAGTTATTAAAAACAGTCACTCAAATCAGAACACAGGGATACAAGGAAAACCAGGCACAACAACAACAACCTTGATGGGCATAGGGACACAGGGAGGAACGGACATAGGGAACAGTGAGGAAAAACAGTTGTAGCAATAACTACTGCATTTATTAACGCCTATGCATAAAGCAAGCTGCAAGCATGATCTCATTCTTCAAACATGGCTAATGGGGGCCTTTAATTATGTTTGAAGAATGAAAACATTATCGAGGGGTTTTGAATACACATACGGAAATCAGGAATTTATGTAACAATAGGCTCGTTTATGCACACAATCGATACAATCAACAAAGCCTTTGAGATATTTACAGGCATTGTTAATGTATACAATCAAAACAATTGAGAATTGTCTTCAAGGCTAAAAACTAGGTGCTCCTAACAAACTCTGGCTGTTAATAAATTCATCAATTGATCTGCCAACTCATTAAAAACAATTTTCAAAATGTGATCTCATTGATATTGGCAACATGCTCTTACTGACTGAAATCTCCAGTATGAACAATGGCAATTCTAAGGTGGCAATATCTGCCATCCCCGATCTTCTCCATATTTACTGTTTTAGAATTGTAATAATGCTGATAACAATCATGAAATCTTGCCTGCTTTAACCCTATCAAGCCTAGGGTATTTGATGCTCTAGGAAGACTAGGGGGGCTGATTCGGCCCCCCCCCCTATTTCTGTTCTGTACAACATAGAGCCATGAAACGTGGCATGTCTATAGTACATCATGGGATGAACCCAAAAATGGAATATATTTTTAGATATGTCACGTGACCTGCTCATGTTTAATCCTCATCAACCGAAAAGTTTCAACTGCAAGTAAGCTCAATGGAATGAATAATAAAGAACGATAGAAAGCAAGCTACAAGCATGATCTCATTCTTCAAACATGGCTAATGAAGGCCTTTAATTATGTTTGAAGAATTAAAACATTATGGAGGGGTGTTTGAGCTGACAGCATTACCCCCGTGGCGCTCAAACTTTGATCGATTTCGGAGCAATTTTCTTTGCTTTAGACCGATAAAATCGACGATCGCCAGAAAATATGTGATGTAGAGCCAACTTCGTGAGAATCAGTATGGAAATTAAAAATATTTGGCTCGGTTTCCCCCCTTAACCCTATCTCACCTGGGGGGTGGATTCCACCCCCCCCCCAACCAAGTTTTTGTTTGCCGTTCCTAACATATGAAACGCAGCATCCCAAAATTGGTCAAGTTTAACGTTATAACTATACTGTATCAAATTATGAAANTTGGAAGAAAAATACAGTACTGATAGTTGGAGACAGCATGTTAAACAACATCGACGAAAGAACACTGAGCAAAAGATATACGACGAAAGTGCGCTGTTTCCGTGGTTCGACAGTGAATGACCTTCATGACTACATCAAGCCTCTCATACGAAAGAAGCCTGACAAGATAATATTGGTTATTGGTACAAATGATATCCAAAATGAATCTGTAGCCGATGTGTTAAAGGGAATTAAATCCCTGATGGTCATGATCCACAATGAATTACCCAACTGTCATGTGGCAGTTTCTGAAATAATCAAAAGAGCTGGGAAATCCATAGCCACAATCAATGGAAAGATAAATGAATTTAACAGTGGACTAAAGTCTATGAATGTCGATATCTTAAGGCAGCAGAACATACTCCCTGATCATATAAATCAGGGCGGTCTGCATCTAAATCGAAATGGCGACCGTCAGCTGGCTATGAACATTATTGGTAAAATCCGATCTTTTGACTCTTTATGAAATAATCCGACTGAATCTTTAGAGGCTCACTCGCCTAGCCGCCATGAGGATAATATTCTTCCCGGTCCTGCTAGTGGGGGGCGGACCCTTGGTCACCGAAAAGGAATGGTTATTGGCTCTATAAATGTAAATAGCTTGCTGCTTCATATCGATGAAATCAGAGAGCTTATTACAGATAAAGGGTTTCATATACTTGCAATTAATGAGACAAAACTAGACAGCACAATTGCGGATAACCTTCTCGGTGTCGATGGGTATGCCCTACATAGGCGGGATAGGGATAGACATGGGGGTGGGGTGGCTGTGTATGTCAGAGACTCTTTAAAACACCATACGAGGAGAGATATCCCTGAGGGAGGTTTGGAATTTGTTGGAATAGAGGTTGAACCTACTAAAGCTCAGCCATTTTTAGTAGCGGCCTGGTATAGACCTCCCTCTGATCCGATTGAAACATTTACTAAACTCGAGGGAAATCTCGAATTCTTTGATCGCGAAAATAAGGAAATAATTCTCCTTGGTGATACAAATTGTGATATGTATTTATTGGAGAACTCCCCTGAAAATACAACAAATAATGTTAACGCTGCTGTACATATGGCCTCGATTTATGATACATTTGGCCTTACTCAATTAATTAAGGATCCTACTAGAGAGACTTTGGATACCGCTACATTAATTGATCATGTAGCATCAACTCACCCAGAAAACATTCCCGAATCTGGAGTTCTAAAAGTCGCTCTTAGCGATCATTATGCTGTCTACTGTATTAGAAAATATATGGGCACATTTAAACGACAACAGAAAATTATCACCACAAGGAAAATGAAAGATTTCGATCAAAATAGTTTCTTGTTTGACCTCAGTCAAGTTGACTGGGATCTGATAGTTGAGTCTTGTACTGACGTTAATGAGGCTGTAGAAAAATGGTCAGCTTTACTATCCTTGATTATTGAAAAACATGCCCCAATGCGAACAATAAAAGTTTCTGATAAGATGACCCCTTGGTTGACTACTGATTTCAGAAAACTTGCTCGTTCCAGAGACAAGCTCAAGACTTCTGCCGTTAAAAGCAAATCTTCCATTCTTATGAATTCTTATAAACACGTGCGGAATAAAGTGAATAATCTAGGCAAAAAGCTAAAGCGAGACTACTTTACCAAAAAGATTGCTCTTTATAAGGGGAATTTGAAAGAGACATGGAAAACGATCAACCATTTGTTGAATAAGAGATCAAAGACAACGAATGTTCGCTGTCTTGATGTTGAAGGTCGCAGTGTGACTGACAACAATGAAATCGCACAATCGATGAATGATTTCTTTTGTAGCATAGGTAAAAAGCTTAGTGACGACATACCGCAGCAGCCCAACCCCTTACTTTCGAATGAATATGTCATCAATGAAGAGGGTACGAGTTTCCAGTTTAAGACCGTCTATTCTGTTTCTGTTGAAAAGGCTCTCAAGAAAATGAAGACTTCGTTTGGCTTTGGATCAGATGGTATTGCAAGCCATTTCATCAAAATTGCATTTCCAATTATCTCACATTCTCTGTGTAGGATTTATAATCTGTCAATTGAGTCAGGAATATTTCCTGATTGCTGGAAAATAGCACGTGTTGCTCCCATCTTTAAAAGTGGATCAACTGAGGATAGATCGAATTACAGACCAATCTCTGTCCTACCCGTAGTTTCAAGGTTGTTCGAAAAACTCATTTATGATCAACTGTACGAGTATCTTGATTCTAACAGGCACTTATTTGTAGATCAGTATGGTTTCCGTAATTTGCATTCGGTTGTCTCTTGTTTACTGAACTGTACCAATGATTGGTACGTAAATATTGACAGAGGGAAATATACTGCCATGATTTTCATTGATCTAAAGAAAGCCTTTGATACAGTCGACCATCAAATTCTTCTGAATAAGATGAGTAATTACGGAATTGACGGTCTTGAACACCAGTGGTTTAGCTCATACTTAGATAATCGCAGGCAGTTCTGCAAGGTCAACGGCGTCAGCTCCGATCCTGCTGAAATCAAAATAGGGGTACCTCAAGGTTCTTGCCTTGGACCGCTTCTATTTTTGATTTACATCAATGACCTACCTTTTGCATTAAAAAGGGCAAAAGCAACAATGTATGCGGATGATACAGCAATTTCGTTCTCTTCTGATAATATAGAAGAGATTGATGCTGTTGTCAATGCTGAACTTGCCTGCCTTGAGAAATGGTTACAGGGTAACAAGCTTTCCTTGAATGTTGTCAAGACACAGGCCATGATAATAGGATCGTCGCAAAAGTTGAAGAAAATTGATACACCAACGGTACCGATTCCTCATTTTCGAGTAAATGGTAATGATATCGATCTTGTGAAGGAAACTAAATATCTTGGTCTTATGATCGATGACAATCTAAAATGGAAGAGCACTGTAAAATGTACACAGAAGAAGATCTCTAGAGCTATAGGACTTTTGAAGTACGCAAAACACTTTGTGCAAGAGGATACATTAAGGAATATGTATCTTAGTATTGTCCAACCACATTTCAGTTATTGTTGCTCTGTTTGGGGATGTTGCGGGGCAACTAAATTGAAAACCTTGCAGAAATTACAGAACAGAGCTGCTAGAATTGTTACAAGTAGCCCTTTTGACACTCCAGCTGCTCCTCTATTGCAGCGGCTTGGCTGGCCGTCAATTGATAAACTGATCAATCGAGAAACATGTACAATGGTATATAAATCTTTAAATGACCTTGCACCTGAAAACCTAGGTAACATTTTCTCCAGATTGTCTGATGTTCATACCAGGGTTTTACGCAATACCAAATGCAATCTTGCTGTACCAAAAATGAGAACATCTTATGGCCAAAAATCATTTGCGTTTCTTGGAGCCAATGCATGGAATAAACTCAACTCGGAAATGAAATTAGCCCCTTCGATTCAGTCATTCAAAACGAAACTCAAGGCTTTGAATTGAGAATATTCAAGGAAAACTGATCTGTATCGAAAGTATTATCTTTATTTTCTTTTTCACATTTAGTAGCTATTTTATATGAAATTTGTGTAAATAGGTTTGTATCTTTAGGTTTATTAGCTATTTTTGTTTTGTTGCTGGGACAATTGGAAAGCAGTTGCGTAATTACTTAACTGAATTGTATCCCAGGGTAAATATGTTTAAAATAAAAATAAAATAAAAATAAAATAAAACTGCTAACGAAGTAACTCCGGTCTCGAAACCACCGAACAGATTTCGTGTCAGTGTCGCGGGTTGCAAAAGAATTTTACTTTTTTGAGGATTTTTCTTGAAAACACAGAATTCTGATTCTCCTCGATCAGCGATGTGTGCTTGTTATTTCAGATCCTGATATTTGCATATTATGACTCAAAATGTTGAATAAAGAGAAACTAAATTGCATATAAGAAGAAAGAGACGAACAATCTAAACGTGAATCGAAAGTTGCAACTAGAAGTCATATTTTAGAAAGAATTAAAGCAAGCTACAAACATGATCTCATTCTTCAAACATTGCTAATGGGGGCCTTTAGTTGTGTTTGAAGAATGAAAACATTATGGAGGAGATCTGATCAAACCGGAAGAATACACTTACCTACCTACCTATATACCTATGTACCTATATACCTAGATACTGAGATAGGAATCAGGAATTTCTGTAACAATAGGCATTATTTGCGCACACAGTCAAAACAATTGAAAGATATTCAAGGTACCGGGTGTCCCATAAAAAAGTACTCCTGTTTAAAAAATAGGTACCCTATGGGGATGTACGAAGAATGCTGGTACATAGAAACGATGTTTGAAGCCGATTTACTGCTATTCCTGGGTCCATGCTGAGTAGTGAATTTTTATAACTTTGAGTGTTTTGGCAAAGGTAAAAGCTTAATATTCTCACGAGGAGTGTCAAACAAGGGTGATGGCTCTTTGTTGCTGCATAATGGTTCTTACATGTAAGTAACTTTTCTATAAGAAATTCAACTATCAGATTGCCATAAAATCAAGAAACTCGAGTAAAAATATTAATCACGAGCCTTTCTTATTCCGTCTGAAGCTTTTTTATTTCGCCTAAAGATATTTCCGTTCGTTTGTTGAACTTTATTACTCGTTACTACTTGAGTAAAGTATAAAAAGAGGCGTGGCTTCATAAAAATGGCTATGAAATGTTCACGAAGATGGCACAAGAGATTGCCCGCCCATAAAAACAACGTGAAGTTGAGGAACCTCCTAAGAAACTGCTAAGAAACTTAAGGTCAGATCATTTTAAGAAACTTTCAGTAGTGCGTAAATTTCTTAATTTCTTAAAAAATAGGTTATTTGTTCATAGTTCCGTGGTCCGAGATTCCGTGGTCCGTAGTCTCGATAGGAGAGTATATTTTGCCTGCGTCATAAAACCTTCTTGTTGTCAAGTTGCCAGGTAGAAGCTTGAAATTCTATGGGCAGACTATTTCAGGTATTACAAACCTATTGTTACACTTTTGGCACGAAAAGCGTCCGTATATTCCTTCCTCCCTAGCAGTGCCAAATTTGTTTCTTGAGAAATCTGTTGTTGGTTACCTTAACAACGATCGTCGATATTAGAGATTTCATGTCAGTACGGGAAGTTTGCCAGGTCAAAGAGGTCAAAGTTTGAAAATTGCTTTAACCCTATTTCACATGGGGTATTTTTATGACATTTTGGCATGGGGGGGTGTTTTTCGCCCCCCCCCCCTCTTTTTCTCTGAGCATACACAGGATATAACAATAAGACTTACCTCAATTGTTTTTTGGACAATGGGCTTTTCAAATATAACAATGGTAATTAATTAGTCACGTGATTCGTTGCTAGGCGACCAAAAACAATGGAAAATTGGCAAATTTAGCTTCTTCACAAGAAAAATTCTATTTAAATAATTACTCAACCGATTTGAATGCAAATAGTCTTAAATGATAGAAAACACATAGTAGAATCAAATATATACCTTGAAGCAATTTTAAGCATCTATTTATAGATCAATTAGCACCTAATTAGCTCTCTGTTCTCCGGACGGATCATCAATGCAGTTTTTTCATAGAATTATTTCTTTTTCCAACCCATATCAACTCAATATGCATGACACGAGCAAGATAAGACTAATGTCTCGTTCAATTCCCACCCTGACCATCCCCCCGGGACACCCCCGGGACGGCCCCCGGGGCATTATACAACATCAGGAGCTTTTCATTATACAGTTACTGGGAACATGGCATATTTTCAGTACCCGGCCCCCGGGCATTCGCCAGAAAAATTTCCCCCGCCGCCGGGCATTTTTTGCTGACCCCCGGGCTGCCCGGGGGGGATGGCCAGGGCAGGAACCGAACGAGCCATAATGTGCTACGAAAATTTCAATTCATTTACTTATTTATTCGAAAAATGACGTCATAAATGTAAATGACGTCATAGATATTAAATTTTGCTGATGTCAGCAAATAATAAAAAGTTATATATCAAATGAAAGCTCTCATGATGATCAATCGAATGATACATGTTTCAAGTAATAAAGAAGTTATGGATGTTTCAAGCTTTTTTTGTTGACCACTCTCCAAATATGGTGCTATTGTGGTCACCTGACCAATTTTAGAACAATGAAATATTGAAATTGTAATTGGCAACTAAATTTAATTAAAAGTCACAAAGGTTTGGTTGTCATATCTAGTGTTGTTTAGGCGCAATGTAGCAAAGTTTGGTTGGGGGGGCCAAAAACTCCCCCCCCCATGTGAAATAGGGTTAAATGAGTTGACAGCTCCATTGATGAAATCATTAGCAAACAGAGTTTGTTTGGAGCATCTAGCAATTAGTCTTAACGAGGAAATATTAATTGGAAAATCTTCCAAATCTGATAGATACCTCAAATTTCTCTCAATTGTTGTGATTGTATACATAGACAATGTCTTTAAGATACCTTGACTATCTTTCACTTGTTTTGATTGTGTGCATAAATAATGCCTATTGTTACAAAAATTCCTGATTCCTATCTCGGTAGGTATATAGGTAGGTGTATTCCTTCCGGTTTGAGGAAAACCTTTCCATAATGTTTTCATTCTTCAAACATAATTAAAGGCCCCAATTAGACATGTTTGAAGAATGAGATCTTGCTTGTAGCTTGTAGCTTGCTTTATGTGGTTCTAAGATATTCCTTCCATGAAGCTTAATTGCTATTCCAACTTTCCTATTTATGAGGAGTAAGTAGCTCTTTTAAAGCTGCCTTGATTTCATGATCGTTATCATCAGCATTACTACAATTCTAAAACAATAAAGGTGGAGAAGATCAGGGACGGCAGATAATGCTTACATGGAATTTTCTACTTTATTGAGACATCATTGCAGCCACCCCAGGATTGCCACATCCTTCATATTGGAGATTTCAGACAGTAAAGGAATCTTGCCAATATCAAGGAGATCACATCTTGAAAATTGCTTTTAATGAGTTGGCAGATCAATTGATGAATTCATTAACAGCCGGAGTTTGTTAGGAGCAACTAGCAATTAACATTGATGAGAAAATATAAATTGGCAACGCATCCAAATTTGATAAATGCCTCAGATATCTCTGAATTATTATGACTGTGTGCATTAACAATGCCTATAGATATCTCAAATGCTTCATTGACTGTTTCAATTGTAAGCATAAATAATGCCTATTGTTACAACATTCCTGATTCCTATCTCCCTATCTATATAGGTAGGTAGTTAGGTAGGTGTATTACTTCCGGTTTGATCAGATCCCCTCCATAATATTTTCATTCGTCAAACATAATTAAGGCCCCCATTAGCCATGTTTGAAGAATGAGATCATGCCTGTAGCTTGCTTTAATTCGTTCTAAATTTGCTCACTGCAACTTTTCGATTCGATTTAGATGTCGACCTGATTGGAGATGCTTGATAATGTTGACATGAAAATCATTATTTCATCGAGGCAACAGTTGCCGCCTTAGCAGTGGCACAGTTGATTCTTTGGAGCGCACCTTTTTGTTTGTTGTTTTCCACTCAGCGATCCTCCATATTTGAGATCGCAAAATCAGTAAAGGGAAGTTTGCCAGGTCAAAGAGGTCAATTGCTTGTAATTAGTTGACAGCTCCATTGATGAACTCATTAACAGGCAGAGTTTGTTTGGAGCACCTAACAATTAGCCTTTAATGAGAAAATATCAATTGGCAACTCACCCAAATTTGATAAATACCTCAGATATCTCTGAATTGTTATGATTGTATACATGAACAATGCCATCAAGATATCTTGAATACATTTAAATTGTTTTGATTGTGTGCATAAATAATGCCTATTGTTACAACATTCCTGATTCCTATATGGGTAGGTANGGAGACAAATATTACACCGCACGATTGTCATTTAGAGCATGTCTTCGTTTTGCAGAATGCCCCCTCAGTCTGCAAAACGAAGAGTCTCCAAAATGAAATGAAAGTGGATAAAGTCTATCGAGATGTTAAACAGTCGTTGTGTTTCTTCAATTTATATTTGCCCAAATATTGTGATGACCAAATCATTTTAGCACTAGTTAAAGTTCCGCTTCTATTCAGATCACAGGAAAGCGTTCTTGGTTCCTGACTGGGTTAGTTAGTTAGTTAGGGACAGAACACCACTCCTATATGTACTCGTTTTACTTCGTACATAAAAACCTTATTCTGAGCTATAATTTTTAAGCAACATCGTAAATCTTGCCTAAGAGCCATTATTTTGAGATTTTTCATTATCTTTCAAGTCTACAATGAAAGTTTGCATTTCTTTCTGACATTTATGATCCAACTAGAAGCTTAATATACAAAAATAAATCAAAATGGTAATCATCGATACTTTTAGCAGTATGCTTCAAAACCAGGCAGCGAAAAAAGGAACTAAAATTTGCTCATTCTAAAACCAATCACAAGATCAGCTATATCTGAGAACATAATTTGGTCTTGGATGTAATTGCCAAAAAATAAATTTGAAGATCGGCTATGTATATAATCAATTTTTTGCAATTTTTCAAACAGGAGTACTTTTTTGGGACACCGGGTATCTTAAAGACATTGTCCATGTATGCAATCAAAACAATCAAGAGAAATTTAAGGTATATATCAAATCTGGATGCGTTGCCAATTGATATTTCCTCATCAAGGTTAACTGCATCATTGTTCACAGTGGTAGAAGATTCCAGTACAGCTGCCAATGATATGAACCATGATTTGGACTTGATAAGTCAGTGGGCTCACACTTGGAGAATGTCATTTAATCCTGATCCTCAAAAACAAGCTGTTGAATTAACATTTTCAAGGAAGAAAAGTGAAATTGATCATCCAGTGATCCTTGTTAACGACATGCCAGTGAAGAAAGTAAATGAACATAAACATTTAGGAATTATTCTGGACTCAAAGCTGTCTTTCTCAGCTCATATCAAATCTGCCATCTCTAAAACAAGGAAGGGCATTGGTTTGCTGAAATATCTCTCCAAATATCTGCCCAGGCATACCCTAAACGAATTTTATAAGCTCTATGTTCGACCCCACCTGGACTATGGTGATGTTATTTACCATATTCCTGCTAAAGTATGTGAATTCAGTCAAAATATCATTTTACCAAATTTAATGGAAAAGCTGGCTGGCAGGCTTGTGTTATCCAGGGTGCTTGGCGAGGTCTAATTGTTTTAACTATATTAGGAATGAAATTAGAATAAATGTTCAAAAGGACTTCATTGAGTAGTTTTACCTGNCGTTGCCAATTGATATTTCCTCATCAAGGTTAACTGCATCATTGTTCACAGTGGTAGAAGATTCCAGTACAGCTGCCAATGATATGAACCATGATTTGGACTTGATAAGTCAGTGGGCTCACACTTGGAGAATGTCATTTAATCCTGATCCTCAAAAACAAGCTGTTGAATTAACATTTTCAAGGAAGAAAAGTGAAATTGATCATCCAGTGATCCTTGTTAACGACATGCCAGTGAAGAAAGTAAATGAACATAAACATTTAGGAATTATTCTGGACTCAAAGCTGTCTTTCTCAGCTCATATCAAATCTGCCATCTCTAAAACAAGAAAGGGCATTGGTTTGTTGAAATATCTCTCCAAATATCTGCCCAGGCATACTCTAAACGAATTATATAAGCTCTATGTTCAACCCCCCTGGACTATAGTGATGTTATTTACCATATTCCTGCTAAAGTATGTGAATTCAGTCAAAACATCATTTTAACAAATTTAATGGAAAAGCTAGAGGCTTTTCAGTATTCTGCTGCTTTTTTTTATATTCATCTAAAATATTACAATACATGATACAACCTAATATTACAATACATGATACAACATGATACGTGCCTTGGTTTGCAATTTTGTAGATTTTAATATACAAATTTAGTGTGGATGAATTGTCATTCACACTATATATGCCTTGCATCAAACGTGAAACAGACGTACAAACAAACGAGAAAGAAAAAGAAAGAAGGACTTAGTGATTGTGTGGCATAAAACAGGATTTTGAAATTTTGGTGGCCTGAAGCGAAAATCATCATCGATGCAAACAAACAGCACCGCCGAGACGATAAAAAATTTCCAAAGGATTTTCCATAATCCAGCGCCACCCACCCGCACCAACAAAAACCCCCGCATAAGGTCACCTCTAACCAAGCCGACCAGTTTTGTGGATGAAATTCATAGTCAGTTCGAGTATATTTTTATTAACGTCGTCAGAGAAGTATTTATCACTATACAATAAAAGTTGTATTAGAACGTTATTCGAAAGGCTGTTGATTTGAACAAATGGTCGTAATAATTCCGAAACGCCAGCGAGAAGATCTCGTCGTTGAATGTCAAATGAAGGGCAAAGCAACAAAAAGTGCTCCGTGTCCTCAATGCCATCGTTCGTAGGGCACATTGGGTTTATGGTGTCCCTAAAATTGTGCTTGAATTTATGAAAATTTAACTTACTGAGACCGACCCTTATTTGGGAGAGATACGATAAGCCTATTGGGTCATGAATCCCNTTGGTGGCCTGAAGCGAAAATCATCATCGATGCAAACAAACAGCACCGCCGAGACGATAAAAAATTTCCAAAGGATTTTCCATAATCCAGCGCCACCCACCCGCACCAACAAAAACCCCCGCATAAGGTCACCTCTAACCAAGCCGACCAGTTTTGTGGATGAAATTCATAGTCAGTTCGAGTATATTTTTATTAACGTCGTCAGAGAAGTATTTATCACTATACAATAAAAGTTGTATTAGAACGTTATTCGAAAGGCTGTTGATTTGAACAAATGGTCGTAATAATTCCGAAACGCCAGCGAGAAGATCTCGTCGTTGAATGTCAAATGAAGGGCAAAGCAACAAAAAGTGCTCCGTGTCCTCAATGCCATCGTTCGTAGGGCACATTGGGTTTATGGTGTCCCTAAAATTGTGCTTGAATTTATGAAAATTTAACTTACTGAGACCGACCCTTATTTGGGAGAGATACGATAAGCCTATTGGGTCATGAATCCCGAAGACAGATTTTTCAGGGGGGCGGATTATTGATTAGAGCTTTTTCTTAAAAACAGCAACAGAAGATGCAAGTCTCAATTCAGGCTCAAGCCTATTCCATTCGGATAAACAGTGAGGATAGAAGCTAGATTCGAATTTTTCTGTCCTTGCCTTTAATCGCCCAATGACATCCTGGTTGCGAAGGCGGTACTGCGGCTGATGAAGAGGGGGAATTGGACCTACTGTATACTCAGGGCTAAGGTTATTTACAAACTTGTAGAACAAGGTAGGGCGTCTACTCCATCTTCGGGAACCTAATGACTCCAAGCCAAGCTCTGTGTACAGCTTCTCTCGAGATGTTCCTCTCCATGTTCCTGTTACAGCCAAAGCAGCTGCCGAAGACAAGAACCATGACCTGGAATTGATAAATCAGTGGGCCCATGATTGGAGGATATCATTTAATCCCGATCCGCAAAAGCAAGCTGTCGAATTACTACTTTCAAAGAAAATACATTAAATAGATCATCCAGTGATCCTTTTTAATAACATACCCGTAAAAAAAGTAAACGAACATAAACATTTAGGTATCATCCTTGACTCGAAGCTTTCTTTCTCAGCTCATATTAAATCTGCTATCTCTAAAACGAGAAAGGGCATTGGTCTGCTAAAGTATCTCTCCAAATATCTACCCAGGCATACCCTAAACGAATTATTTAAGCTTTATGTGCGACCCTACTTGGACTACGGGGATGTTATCTATCACATTCTAAGTATGTGAATTCAGCCAAAACATCATTTTACCAAATTTAATGGACAAATTAGAGTCTGTTCAGTATTCTGCTGCTCTTGCTGTAACAGGAACATGGAGGGGAACGTCGCGCCAAAAACTGTATGCAGAGCTTGGCTGGGAGTCACTAAGTTCCCGAATGTGGAGTAGACGCCTTACTGTGTTCTACAAGTTTGTAAATAAACTTAGCCCTGAGTATACAGTAGGTCCAATTTCCCCTCTTCATCAGCCGCAGTACCGCCTTCGCAACCAGGATGTCATTGGGCGATTAACCCTATTTCACATGGGGGGCATTTTTCGCCCCCACCCCCCAACCAAACTTTGCTACATTGCGCCTAAACAACACTAGATATGACAACCAAACCTTTGTGACTTTTAATGAAATTTNAATGATGCTGTTGCAAACCTTGTCAGTAAAGACCACATGGATACTCTCATGGAGAAATTACAAAATAATATTGAAGAAATTATTAACAACAAAATTGCTGAAGCAACGGAGCCTATGAAGCAAGAAATATTGGCCCTCGAGGGGAAACTAGAAGTCTTCCAGGCACATTTATCAGAGTTGGAAGCAAGACTCGATGACTCGGAACAGTACAGTAGAAGGTCATGCCTACGTGTGTTTGGAGTTCCACTACCAGCCAGTGGCAAAGAATCCAACAGTGACTGTGTTGCCATCGCGAAAAAGATCTTTGCGGAAATGGAAGTCACCGTTCCTGACGATGGACTCGACAGAGTCCACCGTATTGGTAAAAAGGACAAGAACGCAGATGGAATCATGGAGCAACCTCTCATTATGAAGTTTACATCGTGGAAGTACCGCACTGCGGTATATAGAGGTAGGAAAAAATTGGAAAGTCAGAAAGTTTTATTGGATCTGACTCCAAGAAGAGCAAAGCTTCTTTCAAAGGCTCGATTGATGGTGAAGGGCAACCCCAGCGTCGATTATTCTTTCGCAGATGTTAACTGTCGCTTGGGCATCAAGACAACAAGTGGAGATTTCAAATTTTTTAATTGCGAAGAAGAGCTATTGGTTATTCTTTCAGAAATATGAACAAATTGAGTCTTACCGTACTTTTTCAAGTTTTTTTTCCCAGGTATTTTTCGGTTTTCGCGTTGATTTTTTGTGTGTTGTTTTTTAGCTTGATCAAACTTTGTCAACAGGGTACTTTTCCTTAAGTCTCCAGAGAAATCGTCGAACTGATAAATTCTGTGCTCGCCATTTCACCATTGAAATATAACTTAACAGCACAAAGCGCATTTCGAAAGTTCATGCCACAATTTGCAAAGATCATTGTTATCATGGTAATATGGATGATTGTTTCAATGCTATTTTCCCTTCTTAACATAAACACGAGTCTGTCGAAAAACCCCAAGGGTCCCGTAAATTTGCTTGATATCATATTAAAATCTTTTCGGCTATTGTGAAACTCGGAATGTGGGGTGGTGGCGTGGGGGTGGTGGAATGATGGAATTTCCATTCTTTTGAATGGGTTTTCTGGCGTTCCGTTCCATCATTCCGTCGTCCCATGTTCCGTGATTTAAAGATAGCCAAATCTTTCCGCAATGTTTTACTTTCTAACCCCCAAGCGCCTTGTTGACAAAATATGACGAACGATGTCTTTCTTTTTGTAATTGTTACTTTGTTTTTTATTGTGAGTTGCTTTTGTGTAAGTCTGTTTACCCTTTGTTTATATGTGAGAGGAAAACCAAACGTACCCAATAATGGCCATATCAAATCATGGACTTGCGGAGTCGCTTTTTGCTTGTTGAGAAGATTAATGTTTCTTGATGCCGGTTGATACAAATCATTGGCGAGCTGCAATAGCATCGTTCCGCTTATCCCTAAACACAAAGGCTAATTTGCATCTACAAGTCAGACCTTTATCGATGTTTCTTTCAATCTCCAAATTGTACATATTTTGCTGTATTCTGATTTTGATTTCAATTCCCGTCTTGCCACTCACTATGGTTGTCCAGATCGCAGCAAACTTTTCGTTTCATCCAAACACTCGCTTCCTGCACGTATTTGCCAGATTGTACTCGTCTGTCAAGGCAATAATCTACGTACTATTCGAGCTAATTAAACGCTTCCCGATTTTGTTTCTTGATCCTTACAAACGCATGACGTTGAAATTTCTTTTTCTTAGATACACTTACTTTTATGCAACATGTTTAGTATGTCATACGCTTCACTTGCAATGGACAACATATAAGACGATCGTAATGAGTGGTGATGTTGAGATCAATCCTGGTCCAGACCATAGCACCTTCAACTTTTGCTCCTGGAATTTAAATAGTATTTGCGCACACGATTTTACACGCGTCTCCCTTATCGAAGCGTATAACTCAGTTTATAATTACGATTTGATAGGTATTGTTGAGACCCACCTTGATAGCACTGTAGATGAAAGCAAATTAGATCTCACTGGTTACTCATTTCTTAAAAGCAACCACCCAAATAATGTAAAACGGGGAGGCGTAGGGCTCTATGTCAAAGATTCATTTCCTGCAAAAAGTCGGCCAGACCTGGTGACCCTCCCTGAATGCATTGCATGTGAAGTTCAGCTTGATAAGAAAAAATACTTCTTTACTGTCCTCTACCGGAGTCCCAGTCAGAGCCAAACTGAATTTCAGGATTTCATGGATAATTTCGAACTCATGTTGACCAAGATGTCTGGCGAAAATCCTTACTGTGTCATTATAACTGGTGATTTTAACTGCCGTTCTACAAACTGGTGGGAAAATGACATCGAAAATGACGAGGGAAAACTTTTCGAACCACTTACATCTGACCTTGGCCTTCATCAACTAATTAAAGAACCAACGCACTTAATTGGAAATTCCAGATCTTGCATCGATGTTATATTCACTGATCAGCCAAATCTATTCCTTGAATCAGGTGTCCACCCCTCTTTACAAGAGCACTGTCATCATCAGATTATCTTTGGTAAATTGAGTGTAAAAAATCTGTCTCCACCTCCTTATAAACGCAGAATTTGGTATTATGATAGAGCAAACATCACTGCAATAAAAAAAAGTATTGAAATGTTTCCTTGGAGAGATAACTTTTCGGAAGTCACATGCCCTGATCTTCAAGTTAAAAATCTGAATGAAATTTTACTGAATATCTTTTCAAACTTTATACCAAACAAAATAATCACAGTCAGGTCTCGCCAGGCACCTTGGATAACACAGTCAATTAAAAACTTCATCCAGAAAAAGAATAGGGCTTATAAGACTTTCATCAGGAATGGGCAGCCAGAGGACAGGCTGGAGGCCATTACCAACATGATATCCCAGGGATCCAAATTAATTGCGGACGCTAAGGACGAGTACTTTACGAAAATAGGTAGAACCCTCTCGAACCCTGAAACAGGTAAAAAACTCTATTGGTCCTTGATTAATAAAATCTTGAACAAAGCTAAGATACCCATAATTCCCCCTCTGTTAGAAAACGATATATTTGTGTTGGATTTTCCTGCAAAGGCAGAAGTCTTTAATGATTATTTTATACAACAGTGCACCACAATCGATACTGGTAGCGAGCTTCCTCCAACGTTAGTACCTAATGCTCCACTGCTCACTGACTTTTCCATTTCTGATGAGAAAATCTTGAATATTATTAGATCATTAAATCCAAATAAGGCTCATGGCTGGGACGATAATTCAGTGCGTATGATAAGGATATGTGATGATGCCCTCCTTTTACCCCTTAAATTAATATTTGAGTCGTGTATGAGCCAAGGTGTTTTCCCTGAAGTCTGGAAACAAGCTAACGTAGTGCCCATCCATAAGAAGAACAGTAAGAATTCGAAACAAAACTATGGTCCAATTTCCCTTCTTCCAATCTTTGGTAAAATTTTAGAAAAACTGATCATTGATTCCCTTTATCAGCATCTGAATACGAACGGTTTATTAAACCCAAATCAGTCAGGATTTCGCCCAGGAGATTCAACTGTTAACCAGTTACTGTCAATAGTCAATTCCATATTCACAGCATTTGACTGCAATCCCACGCTAGATGTCCGTTCTGTTTATCTCGACATTTCAAAGGCCTTTGACAGGGTCTGGCATCAGGGTCTCGTATATAAACTACGTCGATGTGGTGTCTCTGGTAAACTACTAACACTGATGCNTCCATAAGAAGAACAGTAAGAATTTAAAACAAAACTATCGTCCAATTTCCCTTCTTCCAATCTTTGGTAAAATTTTAGAAAAACTGATCTTTGATTCCCTTTATCAGCATCTGAATACGAACGGTTTATTAAACCCAAATCAGTCAGGATTTCGCCCAGGAGATTCAACTGTTAACCAGTTACTGTCAATAGTCAATTCCATA
Source organism: Aurelia aurita (assembly GCA_004194415.1). NCBI lineage: Eukaryota > Metazoa > Cnidaria > Scyphozoa > Semaeostomeae > Ulmaridae > Aurelia > Aurelia aurita. The sequence goes on from REGM01000035.1 coordinate 974,251, forward strand.
TTCACAGCATTTGACTGCAATCCCACGCTAGATGTCCGTTCTGTTTATCTCGACATTTCAAAGGCCTTTGACAGGGTCTGGCATCAGGGTCTCGTATATAAACTACGTCGATGTGGTGTCTCTGGTAAACTACTAACACTGATGCAAAGTTTTCTAAACAATAGAAAACAGCGCACTGTCTTGCATGGCAAAACATCCACATGGGGTAATATTTCAGCCGGTGTTCCCCAAGGTTCTATCCTGGGTCCTCTTTTCTTTCTTATTTATATCAATGACTTGACTGATGGCTTAAAGTGTAACGTAAAACTATTTGCCGATGACACATCGATCTTCACAGTTGTTCATGATCCACATGCAGCTGCTCTTGATATGAACCATGATTTGAATCTTATAGAGCTGTGGGCACACAATTGGCGAATGTCCTTTAATCCTGACCCAACTAAGCAAGCAGTAGAGGTTACCTTTTCAAGAAAGAGAATTCCAACGGATCATCCTCCCATCTTTTTTAATGGTGTTCCAGTAATGAGGGTCCAAGAGCAAAAACACCTTGGTGTCATACTAGATTCTAAATTGTCCTTCGCTAGTCACATTCAATCAGTTATTTCCAAATGTAGACAAGGAATAGGGATGCTGAGATTCCTTTCAAAATATTTGCCGCGACATACGCTCAACGAACTGTATAAACTCTATGTTCGACGGCATTTGGATTATGGTGACATAATATATCACATTCCACAAAACAATTGTGAATTTAGCCAAACTGTCACTTTGACTAATTCAATGGAAAAACTCGAATCGGTGCAATACTCCGCCGCCCTGGCAGTAACTGGCGCTTGGAAGGGCACATCTCGTCAAAAAATTTATGATGAACTTGGTTGGGAATCGCTCAACCTCCGACGATGGAGTAGACGCCTTGTTCTTTTCTATAAGATCATCAATAATTTAACTCCAGATTACACAAGAGATCCTTTACCTCAGCATCAGGAATCTGACTACAGTCTTCGCAGACGAGCTGCAATAGGGCAAATACGTGCGAGAACAGAGAGATTCAAATCAAGTTTCTATCCTAACTGTTTGTCGGAATGGGAAAAACTTGACCCTGAGATTCAACAATCCTGCTCAGTCAATGTTTTCAAGAAAAAACTATTAGCACTCATCCGTCCACCTCCAAAACTGGTCTACAACATTCACGACCCAAAAGGCTTATCAATTTTAACACAGCTTCGTGTTGGACTCAGCAAGCTGAATTTTCACAAATTCAAACATAACTTCAACGATACTTTAAATCCTTTGTGCCCGATAAATGATGGTATTGAGGATACGGAACACTTTTTGCTGCTCTGCCATGCTTATGATACAGATAGACGTGATCTTCTCAGCAGCGTGAATGCGATATTGCGACCCCATGGATTGGTAAACCTTTCGAAGGAAAATTTTCTCCAAATCATCCTGTATGGCCACGAAAAGTTACCTTCAGATTCAAATACAAAAATTATCGAGGCAACTTTGAAATACATTCAGGCCTCAGAACGGTTTCAATAAGTTGTTGTTCAAAACCTCCTCTCTCGTGTAATTTGTCTTTTCTTACATTCTTTTTTTTTTGTAATTATTTGTCTTTGAAATTATTTGTAATTGTTATTTGCAATATTGTTAGTTGTAATTGCTATTCGTAATATGTAATTTGTTAAATGTTATGCTCGCAGGGTTGCTATGTATTTCCATGCTCCTTGTGGCATCGTCTTGTAACCTTTGTATGTTGATTGTAAATTTTTATGGGAATATAAAAAAAAAAAAAGACCTTTCAAATGACTTGAACAGAAATATACTCTTAATTACATTACGTTTCATCCACGAGACTGGTCGGTTTGATTAAGATCTTTTGAAACCTCAGTTATGTAATAAGCAGCCACCAAGTCCCTTAACGTAAATGTTCTTTTTCTTTGTAAATTCTGTTTCCCATTAGATGTCAGGCATAGTCTCCAATAAAACTACAAGAACGAGTTTGCGCTCGTAACAATATTTCATTCATCGCAACCCTGGCCTAACACCTACTATTAGTTTGTAATCGTTAGTAGTGTAGTTTAAATGTAGCTTTTCGTAATTATACCGGGTGTCCCAAAAAAAGTATACAGATTTGGTCAACCCTAACGATCAGAATTTAGCATGAATCAATCCGAAATCATTTTTAAAACATTACTCGATAGTTAACTTGAACATAGATACCTTGTTTGTTGACATCGGTGCTTTGAGAGTAGAGATATAAATCTTCAAAGCACAACTTTGCCTCCACCTCCAAACCAGAGCTTTGGCGTTTTGGCCTAAGCAAATTCTTAAAGCACAGCGAATAAGTCAACAATAGAATTGGAAAATTTTGAACCAAGAAGGAGGAAATTGAAAACTGCACAACAAATGCGTTTCACAAAATATAATTTACGTGGCGCTTATCATCAAGGGAGCTCCAAAGTTAACTTTATTCATTTTAAGTGAAACAAATTGTGGCTATTGCTTAGGCCAAAACGCCAAAGCTCTGGTTTGGAGGTGGAGGCAAATTTGTCCTTTAAAGATTTATATCTCTACTCTCAAAGCACCAATGTCAACAAACAAGGTATCTATGTTCAAGTTAACTACAGAGTAATGTTTTAAAAATGATTTCGGATTGATTCATGCTAAATTCTGATCGTTAGGGTTGACCAAATCTGTATACTTTTTTTTGGGACACCCGGTATATTTAGTTGTATTTTAGGTTTATGTTCTTCATGTGAAGGTCTTGGGGTAGTCATGATCTATTGCTCCCCTTGGTATCGTTTTTGATTACAAAGTACTTTGTAATCTAAGGAGCGACTTCGATGTCAGTCCGTCCGTCAGTGACGCATTAGTGTGATTGATCAGCATATTATCGCAGTAAAGTAGCACAAAGACAAGAAAAAGTGCGTTTGGCACGCAATTATCCCCCCTGCGCATAGAAAACCAAGGAAAACTTGACATCGGCCTTTTTCATGCTTTATGGCGAGAGTTTGAAAAACAGGATCATTAATGATCATTTAGACCAAATTTGTAATATACTGCCCCGCAGATACTGAGCAATTTGTATTTGTGCCAGAAAATGTTTTATTTTGATTGTTTCATGCTGGAACTATATGAAACAAGGGGGTTGCTTCGAAATTGATGCCTTTCGTCTATATCCTTGGTCCATATCCGTTTGTTGTTGGGCAGAGTTAAGAGCATGCAGTATGGTTGTAGAGTTGTTACTAGGGGTTGGGAAGGCATCAATATTCAGAAATCTTCTTTCTACTGTTGATCCTTGTGCTTTATTGGTGAAATTTCCCGGAAACGTGCAGAAAGTGCAGATGCTACGAGCGGTACGAGCGATGTGCCTTTCTGTTTGATAGTTTTACATTTTATGGTTCTCTGTCTGAAGTTTCTTATTCCTCTTAAATTTTTCTTATGAAAAGTTCTTAGATTTTTGGATTAACACGAATTTGGCTGAAACGCTCATCTTTTTACGTCATTCAAACATGATTAAAGCAATCAATCCATTTTAGCTCTCTGCCTTCAAAGACTGATTTGCAGCTAATGACATCATCAAGGATCATTGGGGTTTTGCAGGCATCGACATTCAAATTTCGTTCTTTCTATTGTTGCTCTGATTCTTTAATTAGTTACGTTTTTGCGAAAACGCGCAGAAAGCGCGAATTATAACAAACCATGCCTCTCTATTTGATATCAAAGCCTATGACAGACTTTGTAATCATCCAAAAGGATCTTATGTTTGTAGTGTTGTATGGTAGCTCATTCGTAGTTAGGTAATTCGTAATTGTCAATTTTTTACATTGAATTTATATAAAAAAAAAAGTTAATTGCTAGGTGCTTCTAACAAACTATGGCTGTTAATGACTTCATCAATTGATCTGCCAACTCATTAAAAGCAATTTTCAAGATGTGATCTCTTTGATATTGGCAAGATTCCCTTACTGACTAAAACCCCCAATATGAAGGATGTGGCAATCCTGGGGTGGCAACAATGATGTCTCAATAAAGTAGAAAATTCCATGTAAGCATTATCTGCCGTCCCTGATATTCTCCACGTTTACTGTTTTAGAATTATAGTAACGCTGATGATAACAATCATGAAATCAAGCCTGGTTTAAGAGAGCTCCTTGCTCCTCATAAATTCAAAAGTTGCACTTGCAATTAAGCTTCATGGAAAGAATATTTTAGAACCAAATAAAGCAAGCAACAAGCATGATCTCATTCTTCAAACATGCCTAATGGGGGCCCTTAATTATGTTTGAAGAATGAAAACATTATGGAGGGGATCTGATCAAACTGGAAGGAATACACCTACCCATATAGCTATATAGATAGATACTGAAATAGGAATCAGGAATTTCTGTAACAATTGGCATTATTTTTGCACGCAATCAAAACAATTGAAAGATATTCAAGGTATCTTAAAGACATTGTCCTTGTATACAATCATAACAATTCAGAGATATCTGAGGTATTTATCAAATTTGGGTGAGTTGCCAATTGACATTTTCTCATTAAAGGCTAATTGCTACAATCCTTCACAAAATATATTGAGACCAACAAATTAAATTCCCAACATTTCAGTACTACGTTGTCTCTACTTTAGAAATATCATTTTTCTTGCCCCTGTAACATCCCCCCCCCCCCCTCAGTCAATGTTGTTCCAACACAAATTTACATCCAGTCAAACCATAATCACACCAAACAACATTGACTGAGGGGGAGGGGATGCAGTCTCACAATTTTTTTGAAGGATTGTCGGAAAATTTACGAAAATTGTGAAGGGGTTTTTTACTTTAAGCTTGACAAAAAACTAGATTTTATTGAAACTCTAGAGTCTACTAATTTCCAATAACAGTCCAAGCTGGAAATAAATTTCAACTGCCTAATTTTGGGGGGCCTAGCCAACAGAGTTTCATTTGATTATATCCATAGGGGAAAACCATATGCATTACATGGCAAGTGAAAGATACAAGCTTAAAACTCCTAAAAGCCTAGAATTTTTAGGACAGAACTTAAGACATGACTAAGAATCTGTATGTAAGAATCTGAGAATCTGAGAATTACTTTCAACTTTTGACACATAAATATTTTGTTTCTTCTCTCTAGTGAACACTTTTCTTTCAATAACACCTCTGGAGGGACCATTATGGGAACAAGGTCGCATTGACCTTTTAATGCTATCCCTGCCTTTTTAAACTGGGGGTGTTCTTAGATTAAATTGTTAACTTCTTATATTTATATTATATTGTACACCTTTCATAAGATCTATTTAGTTTCTTAAATTTATGTTACATTTAATTTTAATTTTTGATGGCAAAAAAGTACATACAGTACATACATACATACATGGTTTTAGTCTTATAAAGAATATAAAAAATTCTCCAACTTCATCCAAGCAATTACGAAACGCTTGTAAACACCGTGTATTTCCCCTTGCCCTGCTCCTCTTTCTCCTATTTCAGTACTTTTTTCCTTCATAGCTTATAGTTTTTCATATTTTTAAAAATTCAGTTTGCAGTTTTAAAGAATTAAATTGTTATAATTATATAATAGTATATATTGTTTTCATTATCGTTGAACACTTCTAATTTTATCATAAATCATAGAAGCTATTAAGGGCGCCGGGCTCGAAAACTGTTAGGTTTCCTCCACAGCAACCTTGGCAACTCTTATTCTAGTTTACATTGTATTAAACATCGCAATTGTATCTTTTGTATTTTACTGTATATGCTTTAACTTGTAATCGTTGCTGAATATCAATGAGTTTGAATTTGTACGGTCATGGGGATTGGTGCAGTTTTCTTTTGATGCGCTTGTTGCAATTTTGCATAACACTGAAAACAATGGGATTTGATTACTGTCTCTCATGCCGTTGAAGGACAACTGATAAAGCAAGGCTAGGAATAGCCTGCATGCAGACTATACTTTTCCACTGCAAAGGAATGACAAAGAGGTTCTGGTATAGTCTGTGAATTAGCGTCCATTTTTGTGTACTGAGAGCAAATTGCCTCCTGCGAAGAGGAGCTCAATCTTGCGTAATACATTGACTCCGCAAACAGGAAGCGTTACGGAAATGTCGGGTGAGAGGGAGAGATTGCTTGCTGTGAAGAAACGATTTTGAGGTGCGATCAAAATCTAGTGGAAGGATCTGGTGTATCTAATGCGAAAGCAGAAATATTATGTTTTGATTTTCAATTTTTAGTTCCATTTTAAAAGTATAGGCCTATATGTAGAAACTGCGTTGATGTGGAAGTAATTCCCCGTCCTGTGAAGAAAATCAGAGGCAACATCAGAGAGTCTTCAGAGCCTGCAGAGGCAATAGGCATAAAAGACTCATCAATAATTTCTTAAACCCCACTTGGTGACAAACATTTGAGGGTACTACCAATACATCATTCCCCATTCTAGTGATCATGTCGAAGATCAAAACAAAGCTGAACTGAAAAGTAACCGCGTAAACGTTGTCCTCGGAAAAGCAAAGCTTTTNTAGGCCTATATGTAGAAACTGCGTTGATGTGGAAGTAATTCCCCGTCCTGTGAAGAAAATCAGAGGCAACATCAGAGAGTCTTCAGAGCCTGCAGAGGCAATAGGCATAAAAGACTCATCAATAATTTCTTAAACCCCACTTGGTGACAAACATTTGAGGGTACTACCAATACATCATTCCCCATTCTAGTGATCATGTCGAAGATCAAAACAAAGCTGAACTGAAAAGTAACCGCGTAAACGTTGTCCTCGGAAAAGCAAAGCTTTTGAAGAATCGTCCCTTGGTCATTGTAGACTTCCTTCACCTGGAATATATGCTTGAGCGATTGACCATGTTTCATCCCTTTTGAAACGTAGTTTCATCCCAAGGTTTCAAGTCTTGAAGACACGCAAACTTGGCAAACTTCATCCTCGATCGTACCACTGCTCGTTCCTCCATGTTGTGTTTACGAAAACGGTTTGTTGTTCTGTCACAAACAATGAATATGAAGGGCTACAAAACATGTGACGATTCTATCGGCTTTTGATTGGGTCCTGAATATCCCAAACCAGATACTGATTGGTCAAAAGACAATAAGCAGACAAAGGGGATAACTATTGCGCAAAGTCACAGAACACAAAAATGTACGCTAATTTGCAGAGTATACAAGAACCTCTTTGTCACTCCTTCGCAGTGGAAAAGTCTAGTCTGCAAGCAGGATAGGCTAGGAAATGTATTTATAATGAAAAAAATAGACTGGGAATTTCCTAACTATCTACAGTACAGGCCTTGGACACATTAACATGGTTTTCCTGCCTAAGAATTCTCAAGAATTCATAAGAATGATATTAGTTCTTAAGAATTCTTGTTTATAAAAATTTACAGTCTTTCATATGGATCAAGAATTCTTGGAAGTGAAGAATTCTTGAAAATTCTTGAGAATGTTAATGTGCGCAAGGCCTGTACTGTAGCAACCTGCCCAACCTTTGACTTTATGCTTGATTTGTACTAAATCAACCATGGAGATTTAAGTTTGACTTGAATACATTTTAAATTTTGACCAGAAGTGCCATGTTTGATGAAGTCAATAACTGTAATTTTAGAACAAATGTGGCTATATGTCTTTGTAGGTAACTCTAATGTCTTCCAAAATACTGCAGTTAGATTGCATTTGATTAAACCTTTCAAATAATATATAACTAGTTTAATGTTAACAAAACTTGAGACATTTTCATGATGTCATTGATCCAAATGAAATCATAATTAATTGAGCTTTTCTAATTTGTTCCCAAAACCCATATCAGAGCCTCGCAAATAGCTGTTGCTGACAAGCATATGAGATTTCTAAGATTTTCAAGATCCTGGGATATTCCTTCTGATTTCTGGATTTTTGTGAAAAAATTGGGATTTTGTAGGACTTAAGGTTACTGCCTTGGTTAATATGACCAAAAGTATCATTTTCAATTGTTTCCTTTTATCAATAATGCAGGGTCAAAGCTACAATTTGAAACCCTCCCAGTCAATATCTAAGCACTGGAAGTAATGATAATTCTTAGTTAAAGATAAGAAACTAAAAGTTACAGTAGAGATTTATTCCTAAATAGGAAGGGATTAACGATAATCACTTGACCTTCAAGATGAAATGATTGAGTGTTAATCCACCTGTGTTGCAATATTGGCCTTGACCCGGTTTATTTTGTGGTCTGATCAGCATTGCAAAAGAGCCTTTACTAAAAGCCAGCTTTCTCGGAACTGAAAAATCCTCTAGTAGTAGGTACTAAGTTTCTATTTAGGACCCGCAGGACCAATCAAATGATGAGAAATTTGGCACAGTGGGAGATAATGCATGTAGCTACCAAAGTGTGTCTGCGTTTTTTTGACAATCCACTGGTCTGGATTTTAGACCGAACAAAGCTGCCGTGAGGGCTAAGAAACTTAATGCAATTATTGTGGAAGCTATAGCTTGCAAAGTGGATATTATATCAAAATTCTCAGACAAACTTTGGTAAACAAGGAAACGATCTATCGGCTTAAGTTATTTTCGTGATTCTACCGTCTTGCTGGGGGTCCTAAATAGCCTTTGAAGGAAGGGTATTTTAAAATCATGATAACTTTGATAAACGATTTACTGACGCTTTTTCCAACTGAATTTCCACATAAGGGTATTCCTAATTAAATTACGCATCGAATGATGTATGGGTTCACTATCATCCACGCACAGTACGGTCCCTCAGAGGAAAACACTGAAATTACTGCCGTGAGGGTGGGCAGTAAACATCCTTTTTAGAAGAAATTTTTCGCATTCATGAAGATCGCAACAATGTAGCAGTGTAGCAATAAAATAAAGGGTTTGCAGGTTATGACCACGTAGCAGTGTAGAAATCAAATCAAGGGTTTGCAGGTATGACCACGTAGCAGTGTAGCAATAAAATTAATGGTTTGCAGGTATGACCGTGTAGCAGCGTAGCAAGAAAAAAAGTGGTATGAAAAGTTGTGGGGTGGGGTATTCTTCTAGAATCTAGGCTTTTTCTATATCCACAAACAATTCCTGAAACCACCTGTATATCCTTTTGTTTTCAAAGCAATATTGTTTAGAGCTAAACTTTGACCTCATGAGTCGAGAGAGATGATAGGAATAGGTCCAGATAAGATAGAGACTAGGCCCAACAATTTTGTAGGATTTTGAGCAATTTAATTACTTTAACCATAGTTAAAAATAAAAATACCTGGTATATAACCCATTGCTTATTAATGGGCTCTTCTTCTTGATGGAATGTTTCTCTCCTTGATATTATACAATGTTTTCCCAGTTGTTGCTCCTTTCCCGCCTTCTTTCGAGAAATTGCAGAACACGTTTGACCATAAGGGAATCTCAAACTCTATGATATAGGAACAACAGCAACAACATTATGTCCGATACAGTGGCTGCCTGTGGCTGCATAGGCATAGCGTAGGAGCAGGAGGGGTGCTGGGAGGGCGGCAGCACCCCAACCTTGGGACAAATTTACCAAAATCGGCCTTTTTCGGGCAAAAATCCACCCTAAGGCCCGGTTTACACGATACCGTTTTCATTTCATATCGGATTGGTTTCATATCGGATTGGCCTTCTGTTTACACGAGACCGTTTTCATTTCATATCGGATTTGCCTTCTGTTTTCACGTGAACGCGCCAATCTGATACGCTTCATACCCTCTTTGCGTTCTCAAATGAAAACCCTCTGAATGTGGCTTGAAACGAATCCGATATGAAATGAAAACGGTACCGTGTAAACAGNGATCAATTTACTGAACTGTTCATAGTTGGCTGGATGTTGCTGTCATTCTTATCTTTGGATCAATTTATTGAACTGTTCATTGTTGGCTGGATGTTGCTGTCATTCTTATCTTTGGATCAATTTACTGAACTGTTCATAGTTGGCTGGATGTTGCTGTCATTCTTATCTTTGGATCAATTTATTGAACTGTTCATTGTTGGCTGGATGTTGCTGTCATTCTTATCTTTGGATCAATTTACTGAACTGTTCATAGTTGGCTGGATGTTGCTGTCATTCTTATCTTTGGATCAATTTATTGAACTGTTCATTGTTGGCTGGATGTTGCTGTCATTCTTATCTTTGGATCAATTTACTGAACTGTTCATAGTTGGCTGGATGTTGCTGTCATTCTTATCTTTGGATCAATTTACTGAACTGTTCATTGTTGGCTGGATGTTGCTGTCATTCTTATCTTTGGATCAATTTACTGAACTGTTCATAGTTGGCTGGATGTTGCTGTCATTCTTATCTTTGGATCAGTTTACTGAACTGTTCATTGTTGGCTGGATGTTGCTGTCATTCTTATCTTTGGATCAATTTACTGAACTGTTCATAGTTGGCTGGATGTTGCTGTCATTCTTATCTTTGGATCAATTTACTGAACTGTTCATTGTTGGCTGGATGTTGCTGTCATTCTTATCTTTGGATCAATTTATTGAACTGTTCATTGTTGGCTGGATGTTGCTGTCATTCTTATCTTTGGATCAATTTACTGAACTGTTCATTGTTGGCTGGATGTTGCTGTCATTCTTATCTTTGGATCAATTTATTGAACTGTTCATAGTTGGCTGGATGTTGCTGTCATTCTTATCTTTGGATCAATTTACTGAACTGTTCATTGTTGAACTCCTGCGACAATGAGTGGGTTGGCACCCCATGATACCCCTGTCCTTGAACAGATAATACAGATAGATACTGTAATTTATCTGGGGGACAGGAAGCCCAATTATTATATTAATGTTACAGTATTGAATATGCAAAATTTCATTGCTTTCTTGCATTTCCTGTTTTATTTTATTGTTCTCATATCATATACCGGGTGAGTCAAAAAAATGTTTAGGCGTTTGAAAGCCTGTAGCTCTCAACGCATTTGTCTGATTCTTATAAACTGATAACAACTGTGTGGCTAACATATAAACTTAGATATGAAAATTTAGTTGGTCAAAATCGGTTGTATCATTCTCAAATTACAAGCAATTTTATACAAATGCATTATCTCAGGATCCTTCAAAACAGGCCTAATATTCTTGATCAAATCTTTTGGCAATGAAGCCTCGTGATGATAGAAAGTAGACGAAAAAGGCTGAATGATAATCCCAAGTGTAGACGATTATACAGCAGCCTTTTTATATACCTAGCAAATGTTTGAGGGATAAGATAGACAGATAGAGTTTGACTATGATAGCTGTGTGGTTAAATTGCTAGAAAATTTGATCAAGGATTTTAGGCCAGTTTTGAAGGATTCTGAGATGAAGCACTTTTATAAAATCACCTGTAATTTGAAAATGACACAACTGATTTTGACAAATTAAATTTTCTGACCTAAAAGCTCTATTTAGCCCCCCTCTCTATTAAGCCCCCTTCTAAGCCAAAATTTTTAACAAACCCCTGGCTCCTCTCTATTAAGCCCCCACTCTCTCTATTAAGCCTCCCCAATTTATATCAAATGCCAGAGGTCACCAAAGATCTCCCATTTATTTAGAAAAACAAGTTTGCATGTTAATTTTGATATAGTTTGGGATAAAAGCTGTGTTGAATTTGTGTATTTTACTCGTAAAAGTGTATGTTGATTCTGCAAATTATTGGGTAAAAGAACCAAAAAGCTATATATAATTGATATCATTGTCATTTGTCTTAGTGAATAAGCCCCCCTCTCTAAAAAGCCCCATCTGGAGTCTCTGAAATTAAATAAGCCCCCAGGGGCTTAATAGAGCTTTTATGGTAAGTTGATATGCAAGCTACGCAAGTATTATCAGTTTATAATCTATTAACTGATAATACTTGCGTAGCTTGCATATCAACTTACCATAAAAGCTCTATTAAGCCCCTGGGGGCTTATTTAATTTCAGAGACTCCAGATGGGGCTTTTTAGAGAGGGGGGCTTATTCACTAAGACAAATGACAATGATATCAATTATATATAGCTTTTTGGTTCTTTTACCCAATAATTTGCAGAATAATCTGATAAAGGGTTTGAGAGCTACTCAAACTTTTAAATATTTTTCTGACTCACCCGGTAGCCTATAAACTGCACTACACAGGTGCACTTCAGGTGCACTCTAAATTTTGACATTGCACATTCGTATCTCTGGCATTTGGAGGGCAATTTATAAATGCAAGGAATGTGCAATTAAGCTGAACATTAAACAATTTAACTGTGCAACCGGAAAGTCCTGATATCTCATCATTTTGTACTTTTTTTCCAGTCAAAAGGGGGTACTTTTTGAGACACAAAGTATGTTATCTTTTTCCTTAAAAATATGTCAGATTTAATATCACAATTCAGTATCATTTGACTAGAATTATGCTTTAACCCAATTCCATAGCTGGATTCAAACGGTTCAAAATAATAGTTTCAATTTTGTGTTTTTGGACAAGCATAACTCCACCTACATCAAATTTGGGCCCAGGGAAATCTAATTTAAATATGACAGTATGCATCATAAGATACTAAAAATAACCAAGGAAAATATTTTGGATTCTAGTAAGACAATATCTTGCATCTGGATTTTCATTCATTGTGTTTGATGTTACTTCATTCAATCTTTTGCTCTTCAATTCACAAGCTTTCGTGACTCGTTTGAGGAGGCATCCATATGCATATATGTCACTTTCCCTTGACAGTGGCGTTGTGCCATTTACTACCTCTGGAGCAACCCATGGATACCTGGCTTGATACTCTGTTTGCTCCGACTGTGAGATTTTGTTCAACTTCGCTTTGCTTGCAAGAACACTTTTACCAAAATCGATAATGACAGCACACATACCAGCCTCAATCAATACATTATCTGTCTTAAGATCACCATGCACATAACCTGTCTTGTGTATATGCAGTAATACATCAGCAACACTTCCAAAAACCTTAAACCAATCTTCCTTGCTCTTTGGTAGCTCAGCTGCCATTCCCTGACAATTCTTTTGTAACAATTTCCTGATAGTGGTTGACTCTCTGTTGATACCATGGAAGCTAGTGACCAACTGAAATGGTTTCTTGGTAAGAACAACCCCTAGGAGCTTTGGTATTCCCTTATGGCTGTGCAAGTTAAGCAAAACATTTGCTTCCCTAAGAACTATCTTTTTTATTGAGCTATCTGAGAAGCCATCCAAATCATGATATGCCTTCACAGCAACATCCATGCCTCTGTATGTATACAAAGAACAACATCCAAAAGAACCTGAATATTTTTTGCTCAGGGGATCTTGGATCAGTTCGTCCTTCTGCATGTACATAGATGAAGGTAATTGGAGGGTCTTGCTATATTTTGACATTTCCTTCTCCTTCACCAGACAGTCATTCAGGTTTTCCCTTTCCATCCTTTCATTCCTATACAAATTTATCACCCTTTTATATCTGAAATTTTCTGAAATAATCTTTGATTGCAGAGTGTTGCTTTCCAGTTGAACTTTTTCATTGGTTACCTCCATAACATCATCCTGATCTCCTGTTGCAGGCAAATGAGAATTTTCGCCAGTTTTATTGACCATTTCTGTACAGTGAACTGCATCTGGTGTGAATGTAGCTCCATAATAGCATCTTACTCTTTTACTATTTTGAAGATTTTTTACCTTTGAACCAAACACAGTTCGAAGGCACTTACCAATCACTGTGCTTGCAACAACTTCTCCTAATTCTCTTTGAATTCTCTCACAAACTACCTTGACTTCCACTTTACTGTTCTCATCCAAAACCAGATTATCTGATAACCTTGTAAAAAGAATGATGTAAATTTAAATTTTAAGCAGTGTAATTTTTATAATGTTGAATAATAGCAATATTAGTTGATATTTTGGTAAGAGAATGAAAGTTGAACAAAAACAAATTGTACCCAGTTAAGATAAAGCTGATCCGAAAGCCAACTTTTTTCTCAGGGGGGCAAGATATTAACAAATATTCACTTTTTCCAGGAATTGTGAGAGTAGAACTACAGTAGTAACTTCTAGAAAAAACACCACTGCACAGTGATCCAGAGCATGGAAAATTTTTAAGGAAAAATTAAATTTAGGAAATATGCTGGACACCACTTGATTGCTGACCATTTCGTACAAAGAGCACGCAAATGGCATGTTTCTAGGCTGATTTAGGACATTATAAAGTTGGCAGGAAACGATACTTTGCACCGGAAATTCTAAAGTAAACAACCATTTGAAATTTTGATAAACTTTAAAATTCAATTTCTCATCAGTGGGTTGTCCAATTTTGAAATTGTTTGCGTTCTGTTAAGCTCAAGGATACTCTCTATAAAGGGGATGTAAAATTGGCATATTTTCGAAAATTTTAATTTTTTCCTATTTATTCCATAATTTTGTCGATCTGGATCACTGTGCACTGGCAAATTGCATTATCCTGTTTAAGGACCTTTTATTTCCATAAAAGAGTAACTGTTTGTTATAGCAGCATCATGTATGAATAGATGGTTTTGTAAAGTTCCATGTTGAGATTCTGGTGGTGGGTAAAAATATGTGGATTCGCTGCTTATTTGCGTTTTAAACTTTTCAGGGACGATTTCAATGCATTATCATAAACATAATCAAAGAAGAGGTATTCCGGAAAATCTATTCACGATCGGTAAAAACACTTATCACCTCTGGGATCACTTTTATGCATAAGATTGAAATTAATGATAATGATGGCGATGTTTTGGTTTTCGTCTGAAGCATAGGATAAATTTGATCATGCGGAGAAAGACAAAGTGGAACAATTTTGTCCAAGAAGTCAATATTTTCCCTCTCTGAACATAGAGATTACGAAAACTCTGATTTAGAAAACTTGTGGATAATTTGATCCCAGGAGAGGGGTTACAGCACTCGGGGATAATTTGGACAGGGGTGTTCATGCCAGGGTACAAAATATGAACTCAACAAGTTATATTTGGCAGAAAAATATACTTTAAAAAAAATATCTTTCACCCTACATACCCAAATCTTATGCAGTCAGCATCTTAAATCCATAGAAAAGTTCCCTAACTGATAGATTTCAGGTAATGTATTTGGATATTTAGGTTTTTCGATTTTGATCATTTTTGCTTGATTTTAATTTTGTTTAATTATTCTTCTATTTTATACTGTCAGGCACCAAATATCCTTAGTGCACATTAAATTTTGCTGTTTTGGTACACCTCAATACGCAATAAACTTGCAAATGCGCACCTGAATCTTCAACTGTGCACCGAAGTTATTCGGTGCGCACAACAAACTTTCTAGCCTTGCATGCAGTTCTGAACAAGAAATGTTAGTTCAGGGTTAGAGAGGGGCAATCATACCATCTGTCATCTGTTCAGAATGATTTAATTTGTTCCATTTATTTGGGTATAAAGGTGTCACCTAAATTTGAAGTGAATCCTGAATTTTATCGAAATTTGCGCTGCCACTTTGGTATCTATTTTTTAACTGGGCTGCAAAAAACGATGAAGGAAGCCTAACAAGCAAACTCTGGCAGTGTTGCAGCATTGGGATTTGAATGACAAGCAAATTAATTGGACTTCTGTAATGTTTGGGCTGAACGCTGAAGGACCTTTTTGGCTGCAATTTGACTCAAGGTGGTGCAATACTATCAGGTGTCCCAAATAAAACACTATAGATTTGAATGGGGCTAACGGCAACATTCTAATAAAGTAAATAAGTATGCCATTGTTTTTGCAGTTGAAAATGCTATTCTCGTTATACAATACTGTTTTTAATAAGAAACCTTTAAATAAAACAAAAAGATACACAGTATTTCAACAGAAAATTAGAATTTTTGTGAAATAACCAGGGGGCCCAAATTCACCAAAAAAATAACTAGGGGGGGGCTGAGCCCTCCTGAGCGAGCGCCCAGCTCTACACCACTGCTTGTTTGCTAATATTGGTGCGTTGAGAGTTCAAATATTCAGACGATGTATATATAGGCATACTAGCCATAATAATAGGCCTAACTAAACATCGGCTGGCCAGCTAACATATATAATCTCCTATCATCACAAGAAAAAAAGTACACAAAGGAGGCCATAAGCTAACTTACCATTTCCCAATACATTTGTCACGTTCACTGAAAACACGAGGTTTTGCGCCCTGCTTCACCTCAGTGTGGAACTCTGCAGCTTCGTTTGCTGTTGATTCGGCCATTACTCGCAGAGTAGAATTTTCCCTTGCTTCCCTGTTGCATATAGACCACATCCTCAGGCCGCGCCCAAAGGCTCCTCAGGCCGCGCCCAAAGCTCCTCAGGGAACTCCCTCTTCAATGTCATGTTTCTGCAGGCTAGTGAACCAATTTGGAACTCCTTGGCCAAACGTACCTTTTTAGATCCAGAGAGTCACTCTACAGGAGATCGCCCTTGAAACTATTTCGAATGTATTTTCATGAATTAGCTTAAGAAATTGACTGCTTCATATAATCTTTCGTGCCATATAATCATATAATTTCAATAAACTGTACATGTAACTTTCTATAAAAATATCTGAAATAATAATTCCGACGACTTTAGACTACGCCTGAGTCCGTTCCTTTCCCCCCAAAGCAAAGGAACTATAAAAAGTTGGAAAAGTCGGGTTGTTACCACAGAATCAAAATAAATCAAAGAGAATCTCTTCTACAGTGCTACAAAAACTTATTTATATATTGTACGGTTGTTTTTTTCGCTGTAACATTCTATCTTAGTTCGTTAGAAATGTATTCTTGTATTTTGTTCTGTTTAGGCCTTATACAATGTAATAATTATTGTATCGTGCTTTTTATAAAAATGAAATGAAAAAATAAAGCATCCATTTCAGAGGTTATTTGCAATTTTGAGAAAAATCCAGGTTTTGCTAAACCTACCATATTGTGGTGTCTTCCACAGCAAGCCGATTTTCCGTATTTTCATTAAATGATTGAGGAAGTTTCAGGGGCGGATCAAGCATTAGAGCTTGGGGAGGGCCATTTGAAGAAAAATGGGGGTCTTGGAGCGAAGCCCCCAAGAAAATTTTTCATGGCCACGTCCTTTAACTCTCGGAAAATATGGGCAACGCCCTTGCTGCTTTATTTTAGATTGTTTTGCTCATCATTTAACACTTACTTTTCCTGAAATACAAACTTGCATTTTTGTGCAAATCTAAAGGGCAATCAATTGGGAAAAAGAGGGACCATAAAATAATTATCACAAGCATCAGCTAGAGAATGTTTACAGCTGAAGAAAGCTCCACCACCTTAGAAGTAAACAATTTGCCACAAAACGAGTTGTACAGGGTGTCCCAATAAAATTGTTCCATGTTTGATTACGAGGGGCAAATCACTGATTATAATCTCGTACACTTTTCAAAATAATCACAAAATAATCCCAAAATAATCAAATAATCACAAAATAATCCCAAAATAATCACATAATCATGAAATTATCAGAAAATAATCATGAAATAATCACAAAATAATCCTAAAATGATCTCAATAATCCTAAATTAATCAAATAATCATAAAATAATCACAAAATAATCATAAAATAATCTCTTGTGATTAATAATCTCGTACACTTTTTTTGGGAGTGATTTGCCCCTCGTTTGATTAAAAATAGAAAAATGACGATAAAATGAACTTGCTCCTTGGTGACATAAGCCTGTCCCTAAGACCTACGAGCATTTAAAGCATTTAAAGATCAAGTTTGTGCGACAGCTGAAACCAGGTATCCCTAACCGAGAAGTCTCCATGTAAAATCCAAAGGCATTTAAAAGTTATATGAAATCTCGAACAGTAAGCCCTTTGGTTCCCAAACTGGAGTAAACTGGAGTCACCACTAATTTACTAAAGCTCTCATAACTCATAACTCAGTAATTACTTTTTACAAGTTTCACTGGTATTCTAAACGGTGTTCTCCTTGATCAAAATACTTTCAGTGACACTTTATTATAACTGTCACAACAGAAGGCATAAGTTTTTACCATCATTAACAGAGCAAAATCTGTTTTACATTATCTTCAAGAGCTAAGTTCGCTATTATCACTTGGATACTTTGATAGTAAGTGATTTTCGATCTCGATCTCTACGCATTAAGATTTTCGTTCCGTTTCGTATCTCTTTCCGACTTTTTGGTCTGTGCACTTGTTTGTAAGCTTGTTAGACTTGTAGCTGTGTCATGGAAACGTTTGGAAATGAGGTTTGAAATGTATCCGTTTATTCCTCAAAAAGGCAAATGGTTCTCAACCCTACCTCTTAGCCTTTGGGGGGGGCATTGCCACCCGTCCCCCCTCTAAATCCGCGCCTTGGAAGTTGACTATTTCATATAATCTATCGTGCGGATTACAATAAACTGCACATGTAACTTACTACGAAAAAATCTAGGATAATCATTCCGATGACTTTAGATTACGCCACAGTAGTGGGACCTGTGTCCTTTTCTTTACCCTGTACAGTAAAGCAACCATAAAAAGTTGGAGAAGTCGGGTTGTTACCAAAGAATCAAAAGAAATCAAAGACAATTTCTTTTATAATACAAAAGCATCCATTTCAAAGGTTGTGTGCAATTTTGAGAGAAAATTCCAAGTATTACTACTTAAAACGGTTCCCTGTGGAAAGCAACCATGTTACTGTGCTGAAAAAGTGAAAGATGCATAAAATGCAAATACAACGAAGTTAAAGATTCTTTTCAGAAGTCAAGTTGCAGGATGACAGGAAATAAGGAGCTTAATAGGACCGATCTTTTTAAGTAGGTTAAATGGCTTTTTATTACAGCACAGGAAAGAGATCCTGCTCCCCTTCTTCGAAAGCCTCCAACTGACACTCGAGCGATATGGCAAAGAAGGTTTAACGAGAAGCGCTTGGATACAGGCTTGGATACACAAAGAGTTCTCTGAAAACAACTTTAAGTTACGCTTGGATACCGGTATGCTGAAAGTCATGATTGTCGGGCTACATGAGCAGGGAGAGTCTTATGGGGTCTTATCAATTTTCAAAAATTTCCTACAAAATTTCTTTATTGCGGATGAATGATTTACTGTATGCTGTTTTCCACAGGAAGCCGATTTTCCGTATATTCATGAATTATTTGATGAAGTTGATTATTTCATAAAATCTATCCTGCCAATTTCAATAGACTGTTCATGTAACTTTCTATAAAAATATCAAAAATAATAATTCCGACGACTTTAGACTACGCCTGAGTCCTTTCCATTAGCCCCTACAGCAAAGCAACCATAAACAGCTAGAAAAGTCGTGTGGTTACCACAGAAACAAAAGAAATCAAAGGGAATCGCTTCTATAGTGCAAAAGCACCCATTTAAAATGTTATGTGCAATTTTGAGAAAAACGTCCAGGTTTTGCAATTTAAAATAGTTCCCTGTGGAAACCTACCTTATTGTGGTGTCTTCCACAGCAAGTCGATTTTCTGTATTTTCATGAATTAGTCGACGAAGTTGACTATTTCATATAACCTATTTTGCTAATTTCAATAAACTGCAAATGAAACTTACTACAAAAAAATCTAAAATAATCATTCTAACGACTTTAGATTGCGCCACAGTGGGGTCCATGTCCTTTTCTTTACCCAGTACAGAAAAGCAACCATAACAAGTTGGAGAAGTCGGGTTGTGACCACAGAATCAAAAGAAATCAAAGAGAATCTCTTCTATAGTGNTACAATAAACTGCACATGTAACTTACTACGAAAAAATCTAGGATAATCATTCCGATGACTTTAGATTACGCCACAGTAGTGGGACCTGTGTCCTTTTCTTTACCCTGTACAGTAAAGCAACCATAAAAAGTTGGAGAAGTCGGGTTGTTACCAAAGGATCAAAAGAAATCAAAGACAATTTCTTTTATAATACAAAAGCATCCATTTCAAAGGTTGTGTGCAATTTTGAGAGAAAATTCCAAGTATTACTACTTAAAACGGTTCCCTGTGGAAAGCAACCATGTTGCTGTGCTGAAAAAGTGAAAGATGCATAAAATGCAAATACAACGAAGTTAAAGATTCTTTTCAGAAGTCAAGTTGCAGGATGACAGGAAATAAGGAGCTTAATAGGACCGATCTTTTTAAGTAGGTTAAATGGCTTTTATTACAGCACAAGAAAGAGATCCTGCTCCCCTTCTTCGAAAGCCTCCAACTGACACTCGAGCGATATGGCAAAGAAGGTTTAACGAGAAGCGCTTGGATACAGGCTTGGATACACAAAGAGTTCTCTGAAAACAACTTTAAGTTACGCTTGGATACCGGTATGCTGAAAGTCATGATTGTCGGGCTACATGAGCAGGGAGAGTCTTATGGGGTATTATCAATTTTCAAAAATTTCCTACAAAATTTCTTTATTGCGGATGAATGATTTACTGTATGGTGTTTTCCACAGGAAGCCGATTTTCCGTATATTCATGAATTAGTAGATGAAGTTGACTATTTCATAAAATCTATCCTGCCAATTTCAATAGACTGTTCATGTAACTTTCTATAAAAATATCAAAAATAATAATTCCGACGACTTTAGACTACGCCTGAGTCCTTTCCATTAGCCCCTACAGCAAAGCAACCATAAACAGCTAGAAAAGTCGTGTGGTTACCACAGAAACAAAAGAAATCAAAGGGAATCGCTTCTATAGTGCAAAAGCACCCATTTAAAATGTTATGTGCAATTTTGAGAAAAACATCCAGGTTTTGCTATTTAAAACAGTTCTCTTTGGAAACCTACCTTATTGTGGTGTCTTCCACAGCAAGTCGATTTTCTATATTTTCATGAATTAATCGACGAAGTTGACTATTTCATATAATTATCGCGCCAATTTCAATAGACTGTAGATGTAATTTCTATAAAAATATCTGAAATAATAATTCCGACGACTTGAGACTACGCCTGAGTCATATTATGGTGCTTTCCACAGGAAGCCAATTTTCCACATTTTTACGAATTAGTTAAGAAGGTTGACTAATTCATGTACTCTATCATACCAAAGTCAAGAAACTGTATTGTAACTTTCTACAAAAGATCTAAAATAGTAATGCCTACGACTTATTAAGATTACGCCGCATTCCTTTCCTATACCCTATGAAAGCATGTTTATAAAGGGCACAAACGTTTTGCTGTTGCCACAGAATCAAAGAAAATCAAAGAGAATCGCTTCTATAGTGCATTGCATCCATTTAAAAAGTTATGTGAAATTTCATGAAATAATACCTGGTTTTACTACTTGTAATAGTTCTCTGTGGAAACACACCATAGCTTTCCACAGGTGGCGGATTTTCCCTATTTTGACGAATTATTTGAGAAACTTGACTCCAGAAAAGTAAGAAACTCTACTCGAAGTGATCAGAGGTCACTTTGACGGTAAGAATTTATTTCATCTTTTGGTTGTGTGGTGCAAGTGCAAAGGTTCTTAAACAAAAGCACATTAGTAACTGAAATAATACTAATGCCCCCAGCGACCCCCCCCCCCGGTTCCTACGTCCTTGAGAATTTGAGATTTCAGCATTTATTGGGCGTTGCCGTTAATGTCACATAATTCTCCAGGGTCCTTTGAGAGCGGAGCCAGAAGTAACAGGGGCAAGTTGTAGCAGAGGCTATTTCTCTGCCGCTACAAGTATTTTTTTTTCATAAGAAGCTAAGAATTTGAGCCAGTACTGAAAGTTTCTTAAGATTATCAGATTTTCAGTGCAGTGCTCGGAGTTTCTTACGAGTTTCTTACGACTCTCATAACAATCTTCATATTTACTTCCTTTGCCCTCGTGAACATTTCAAAACGAAGTTTTGGAAGCCTTTCCAATGTTTAGACATTACTCAAGTACCTTCCAAGTAATATGAAACCGGAAACAAGTGAAAATAAAGTAGCAATATGCTAAGGATTTCTTTGACTAAAATAAATAGTTTCTCAACTAATTTTTTCCCAGTACTGGAGTTTCTTAATTTTTTGGCGATCTGAGAGTTGAGTTTCTTATAAGCAGTTTCTTACAAAAAAAATACGTGTAATAAGGCTGTGCTCAGCAGCTTGTGTGTGAATGAATGTCTAGTCATTACCTTCAATTTAATTACGTGTAATTTTCTTCATAGAATAAATGAGCCCCCCCCCCATAGTACCCCTGGATAACGGATTCACGAGTCAATTTGTCGTTTTTCACGCCATCACGGACTATAAAACGGCATTTTCACGATCACGTTGCAAAAACTTAGGAATGCTGTAGTCAGGTTTGTGTTTTTATTTGAATAACTGGCAAATACATATCGTAGCTTTAGAATCAAATCATTGACAAGAACTTGTAATTTTCGGTTTGTGATTAACTTGAAAATACGCAAGAAAGTAAGAAAAGTTTATATCAACGATCAAAACGCATCAATCAATCAATCAACCACGTTCATTTCCATTTCACGAAATAAAGACCAAATTTTTATCAAATCACGCTGCACCAAGGAGTCTCTGATCATGAATTCACGAGCCAATAATATCAAAATCACGAAATCACGCGCGTAAATTAGCCAAATAACGTTTCACGTACAAATATGAGGGGGGCCTCATAAATGTGTGAAATGTGATAACATCACCACAGCCCCCTGGAGCTTAGACGCAACGTAAGCAAATTGACGTAAGCAAATTGCGAAACACTTGACACACTGCCCCTTCGATAGAAATTGCTTTAATTGGCAATGAAATACAATAGTCACACTAGATTTGGTAATCCAAACAGAACTATTCTGAAAACATTTCATTTCATTCAAAGTTTCGCCTTGTTGTCCTTGTTCCTTTTGCCTCTCTTCGCTTAATTCTCAAGATGGAAGATCTAGTCAAGAAAGTTGTAAATTTACCTGCACTTCCTAGAATGCTTGTATTAAGCTATGTTCCTTTACTGGAACTCCTTCTGTTGGAGTCTTGTGTCGATGGCCTGTGGGGTTTGTCGCAAATTATTGCAGAATATCTCAATGAGAGAGTATTAAGAAGAAGATTGTTCTCTTGCCACGATGTTCACCATATTCAGTACTTGTTACTACAAGAGTCCAAAGAATGTCGTGGCTTTATCGACCACCTGACAAATTTGGATCTGAGTGGAACGGCAGTCAATGATCGAGAATTAAATTGTCTTGCAAAGAAACACGACCTAAAAGCTATCAACCTGGCCTGTTGTGGAAGGCTGTCTTCAAATGGATTAGTCAACTTTTTTTCGAGACAGACAAGATTGCTTTATGTGTGTTTAAGGAACGTTAATTCAGTAGAAGAGAATGTGAGTTACCTAATTTCTATCATTGCTTCCTTCGAAAATTTTAAGTAAATCTAAACACCTGGAATGTGAGTATTTTTGGGCACTTCAAGGGCACTGTTTTCGCCGTTACAATGTTTGTCCTAAAAACGGCCAAACCAAGTGTTTTTAAAGGCCTTTCGAAGCAGTTTATTCTACACTGCGAGTATGGATTACTGTATTCATTTTTTGCGGTCTTCGTCCCCAGAATCAGTTTATTTTGTGTCTAATATATATTCAATCGACCAGCTATATCCAATTGACAAGTTTGCTGGAAAATTCTGTTATTGAATTGATATGTACGCAGAATCCGGAATTGTTCGTGAATTTGGTGGGCAAAACTTGTGTGTACTTCGCCCTTAGATCATTCAAATCATTGTTTATTTCCTTTATTTAAATCTAACAAATGCTGTTCTTCCATGGAGTCGAGTTATTTCTATCTATTTTCCCCTAGGTATTGCAAACCATCACACAGAATCTGAGAGAGCTGATAGTTCTCGATATACAGGCTTGTCATCACATTGGACCTTCTGCGCATATGGTCGCAAATTTGAGGAACCTTCAGCACCTATCCTTTGTACTCTGCTTTATGGCTCCTTTCGATTTCGCAAGATCAATGGAAAGCTTAAGGTTAGTATTTCGTACTTTGAGAATTGAGATTGGCAAAAATCCAGTTGCCTTGCTTCCGTGTTCCTAGTTGGCTGCTCTTTCCATTCCTTGTTTGCATTGTGTTAAAATCAGACCATCTTGGGACTTAGAAGTGAGCAACATAGCCGCTTCAGTGCAATCAAAAATAAAAGCTGCTGTCACTAATACGGGTATTTTTCGATAAAACCCCGCTTATAAGGAACTGTGGGCTCAACTTTTCAAAAATTAAGAAACAAGGCAACCTGGATTAAAATATCTAAGAAACTTTTTGTAATTTGCAGCCTCACTTTCCCATATCACGCACAAATATTTTGGCTCTCTGCAGTGATTACAAAGAAGTTCGATTTTCATTAACACCTGTTTTGAGATCGTAATAGGTACTTAGTAGGTGTAGATAAAACTTTTGACTCTTCCTCCAGATTATGAAACTTGAGTTTGCACACAAGACAAGCTACAGGTTGTTGCAAAATCATCAATAGACACTGAATTTAAGTTTATCTGTATCATGTGCTTGTCCATTCATATCAAACAACTTATTATTAAACAGCTGCAAAATGAATTGAAGATATACTAATATTTGAGGGTAATGTTTAAAAACTTTGTCCTTTGTACACACATTCAAAACCAGTCTGGCAAAATCATCATTTCTAAGAAGCATTGCACATTCCCTTCAAAGATTTTCCAACTTTTTTCTTTACAACTGTGAATAATAGTTGTTTATATTCACAGGTTCGTTGAATTTGGACCACACGGGTCAGAAACAGCAATGCTGATAACCGACTTCCTATCAGTGACATTGGAGCTCCCAAATTTGGCAGAAATGTCTATTTACAATATGGTGCTGGGTTTTGACATGCAGAATCTACAATATCAGAAAAGATTACTGACAAGGCAGTTAACCCAGCACAAGAAGCTGAAGGCCATGTTTGCTTTCAGTTGCAAGCAAGACCTTATTGCAGCCTTACAATCAACATGCAATGCTCTTCGCATCAGATTTGTAAGGAACCAAAAATCAAACATTATTTCAATTTTTACCTTTCTTTCTTAAAATATTATTCATTTTCAAATACAATAGTTTTAAAGAATAAAGATCAACGATGAGCACTGTGTGATCATTCATGTAATATCTCTACTCCATAGGCTGATTTTCAATAGAATAAACTTTAAAGGCAGACAGAGGTAAAAACATCCATTTATAAACAGAACAACCCACACTCTTTCTCTTCTTAGCTCCGGCACATGCCAATTTCGCCAATTTCAATATATTTGTCACTCATCATGTCCAACCTATTGTTCACAAACACACCTTTTAACCATGCCAATTATCTTTAAAGTCCACCATATGAATCTCATGCAGGAGATGCAATACAGCAATAGGGCCTGATTGCATGGCAGTTTCAACCAGGATTGAATTTCTATACAATTGACTAAAACTCCTTTTCATCCCTCCAGTCACCTCTGTATGTTATGAAATAATCTAGATCATTTTAAAAGACCAATGTCCATGTAATAGCAATCTTGTGAAATGAAAATTGCCTCAAGGCACTGTTTTGGTTCCAATCTCACACATATAAGTACAATAGCAAAGAAATTTCATTTTGGTTAACAGGGTTAAAATTCAAACTTACAAGTTTTTTTTGTAAGAAACTGATTTATAAGAAACTAGTACAAGGATGGCCAAAAATTTAAGAAACTCTAATACTAAGTTCAGAAAGAGCTAAGAAACTTTCAAAAGCAAAATTCAAAGATATTATGATAAACACGTTGTTGAACCCTTATTTTTGGGTAACGTTAACTAACAGTTTTATGTTTTGAACGCAAATAGAACATTTTTTCTTCCCTCTTGATGTTTTATATGTCAAGAAGCATATCTGCAGCAGTGTTGGAAACTACATGATAATTCATGCATTTAAAAATAAGAAAAAATTAAGAAACTTTTGGTACTAAAATGCAGAATTTTTATGTTGAATTAAGAAACTTGTAGTACTATGGGCTGATCCAAGTTTCTTATAGAAAAATATGTTAAGGTTGAAAATGGCCATGGCATGGAAGGCCCTTAGTAATATGCCCTCGCCACTGTCTTTTCTGGATTCTTTCAGAGCTACGTATTTTTCATAATAAACCACTTTTAAGAAACTCAACTCTCAGATAACCAAAAACTTAAGAAACTCCAGTACTGGGAAAATATAACTTAAGAAACTACTTATTTTAATAAAGGAAATTCTTAGCATATTTTTACTTTATTTTCACTTGTTTCCATCATCATATTACTGGAAAGGTACTTGAGTAGTGTCTAAACATTGGAAAGGCTTCAAAAACTTTGTCTCAAAATGTTCACAAGGGCACAGTAGTAAACATGAAGATTGTTATAGGGACCTTTAAGAAATCTTAAGAAACTCTCAGTACTGAGAATCTGATAATCTTAAAGAAAATTTCAGCACTGGCAAAAATTGTTTCTTCCTTAAGAAACTTGGCTCAGCACTGGCAAAACCAGGTTTCTTATAAAAGAAATTTATGTGTATTGCAGAAATATAAAAAATTGAAATTGAAAGTTATTGTACATTCTTTGCCATGCCACCAAATAAAGATATTACAGCACAGGTCTTTCATAACCAAGCAGAGAAAACCTCTTGTCATTTCTTCTGTATGAGAACCCAATAGTTGCATAGTTATAAATCAACAGATGTGAAGAAATTGATCTCTCTGCAAAAATTTGTTCCAATTGATTGTTTAAAAAAGCCAATATGACCACTCATGTCCAAAGTCTGTGTGTCTATGCTCATTTATTTTTATATTGATTTATATTGACATGAAACCAATGCATCATTCAGTGTTGATAGTGATGATAATTATT
>REGM01000035.1:1023204-1038104 GCA_004194415.1 Aurelia aurita
GCTCATGAAGCATAAAGTTTTTATTAGCAGATTTACTGTACTCAAAGTTTCTTAACAGTTATTTACTGGTTTCAACAAATTCTTGATATTTACATGCTGTGCCCTCGTGAACATTTCACAGCGAAGTTTTATGAAGCCGTGCCACTACATCTAGACATTACTCAAGTACCACCCAAGTAAAGTCCCACCTTTAAGAAACACACTTTCTTACCTCAGCCTATTGTTCCCCTTTAATTGCCCTATTGTTTCATATTGTTCTTGGAAAAAATCAGGGTCTGAGTTTCTTATAACATGGTTTCTTAAAGGTGGGACTTTACTTGGG
Organism: Aurelia aurita; assembly: GCA_004194415.1. Classification (NCBI taxonomy): domain Eukaryota; kingdom Metazoa; phylum Cnidaria; class Scyphozoa; order Semaeostomeae; family Ulmaridae; genus Aurelia; species Aurelia aurita. Next base: position 1,023,527 of record REGM01000035.1, read on the forward strand.
TGGTACTTGAGTAATGTCTAGATATAGTGGCACGGCTTCATAAAACTTCGTTGTGAAATGTTCACAAAGGCACAGCATGTAAATATCAAGAATTTGATGAAACAAGCGAAAATTATATTCATGAAGACAAAACCGTTAATGTTTGAGCTCCTTGAACAATTGTTTCTCTTATCCATTCTTCTCGATCGTTCATCTTCCACTTTCCATTGAACACTCCTTTCATCATTCAATTTCATCATTCTGTCTCACAGTTTCATCCATTCTTTTCACCCTATCATTACATTCAACAATTTCATATCGTCAGTCCATCCTGTCACACCTCTCTGCCGCAAGTCCTACGTTTTTGCTATCTCGACTATAGTCAGAGCTCAGATTCTGTTACACAAATTTAACAGTCTTGTCTTCATTTTCAATTTGATGAAAAATATTTATCCTGGAGTAAGATTGTTTGCTCAAATTTTCAAAACATAGAATACACGTCTCACTATTCATTAGGAAACATATCGTTGATTGTAACTCCGACATATCTTCCATTTTCGTGTGATTTTCGTGTGCCTCTGCTTAGCTTGAGCTGCTTTCAATTTCTGTGTCATCAACTCTAGATAGTCTGTCAGCTTCTTGAAAACAGCAACATAAATTCATATCTATAGCATCATCACAAGTGCAAAACCTGACAAGAAAGTTGATGAAAATAGGGTTCTCAAAAATACCCTTGTTACCTTACAAGGTTCTTTAAATCCAAAAGACTAAATCACTACCAACATTTGAATTTTAGAGGTATTAGATGTACATAAAAGAATGTGCCTATCTAGCCTATGTCCTTACTAAAAAATTCAGAGATTCCTTTTCAGAATTCCTACTCAATTTTACATCAATATTAGAACGTTTGTTAGCTTTTCTAGACCAAGCATCATAAATGTTGGCCTACCTAACAGTTTCTTACAAACAGTTTCTTAACAAAACATTGCGTTTACCTAGGGAATGCATAACTGCAGTCTCATCAACGAAAACGTAAAGAAGTTTGGTTCGAGAATACTATTTCATAGGCTAGACGTTCAAGAAGAAGTATTTATTTGAGGTCATAACAATAAAAGTCGGGCAACCATCAGCTAGCGAATGTTTAAAAGAGTGTGGGCCTAAAAAACCCATGTTTTTAGCAGGTAGAATCTGAAAGTATCAGTAAATTCACGAGAAAAGAGTTCAAGTTAATAGCTGCCATGGGTTCACATGGGTTTTGTGTTGTTGTTTGCTCAACTCAATGAACGAAGCGTTTTGCAAATCCTTTAGGTTGAATACTTAGGCAGCTTTCTTGGGACCTTCTCCGTACTTCTGATAAAGTTAATCAAATACTAGGATTCACATAAACTACATTGTCATACTCCTTTATCATATTTTGCTAAATTGGTTGAAAGAAATAGATTAAAGCTCACCTTTTCACAAAATTGTGGTTGTTTCTTTCCTTCAAACCTTCGCCGCGACGAAACTGCAAAATCCAACCGTTGAAAAAAAGACGCGAGTAGATTCCATTTTCGAACGCTTCACATAAGTCACGTGATATTTGCAGTCATGTGGGTACTTTGGAGTACCTTTTTGACCTGAAATACACTAGGGTTTTGTAGAGTACCCTTATAATACCCCATAGGGTACTCCAGATTACCCAAGGGTACTCCATATTACCCAAGGGTATTCTAGAGTACCTCCTGGTATTCAAGTACCCCAGGGTACCTTAGAGTACTTCTCAATACCACCTTATTTCTGTGAGTGTATATTGCAAGCTGAAAAAGCATCGCAGATCTACTCGTTAGAAATTTTCAAGAATTAAATGGCTTCGAATACCCAGTCAACTCTGTTTATGAAAGCTGAATAGACACGTAAGTTAAATCTCTATTATTCTTACAAAGAATCTTTTTCGAGAAAATGTTTTAGGCCAGAAAGATAGGAAGTTGCTTAGGCTAGGCCTAATGTCAGAGATAGGCTCCAGTCCTGCATACCAAGGTATGTGATGTTTTTCTGCGTGATAATGCACGAACTGCACTAAGAGGACGGAGAAACTAATCTGACATTAGGATCTTTTATTTCTGCAAACTTATATCTTCATCAAAATTGCATAACTTTTTCATAGTACAGAAAATCTTACTGCATTCTTTTTCTTATTGCCTTCTGAGGTCTCATAAAGAAACGAAAAACAGAGATTCAAGAGAAAGGAGAAGAGGAGGTAAGGACTTCATTTGATATTAAAACCCTATTTTGGTTGGGGGGCAAATTTGCCCCCCCCCCTAGTAGATTTTTTCTGATAACTCCGCAAGGTTAAAAATTACAACAACGAAACTCTTTGACTTTTAGCAACTACCTATTGTGTAAGTACTCATAAAGTTTCATTGAAATATTTCGACGAATGAGGGGGAGGGAGGCAATTTTCCGGGACTGACCCTGTCAAAATCGCAAATTCTCAATTCTCAATTCTCAATTCTCGCGAAAAAAGTAGCAAAATCGCAATATTTTGCAAATTTCTTTTGCAGAGTAGTGTTATTTGATGTATTCTATCATAGTTTTCATGCTAGGATGGAAATTGTGCTCTAAATTTGATTTTATCTCATATTTCCTGATTTTGGCTGATTTTGCCGCTTTTCTGGACCACACAAAGGAAAATGCTGACGTGAGCAATATCTGTAGCAAATTTTAGGTTACTTTTTATATTTTTGAAAATTACATGCCTGGGGCTATTAGCAGACCAAATCTGGCTGCTCTACCTATTATCAGTCATGAGTTAGGTAGGGGGGGTTATTTTGCCCCCCCCCCCACCAAAATAGGGTAGTTCAGATAGCCCAACCACTATAGGGTTAAATTAAGAGGCTTTTGGATAAAACGTTATTAGGCGAGAAAGATTAAGGAAGGTGCTAAGTAAGGCCTAATGTCAAGAGATAGGCTCCAGTCCTTCATATATATATATAACAACAACAACACAAAATGGCGCATACGGGCCTAACTTTGCACCGACACCCAGCCTAGCTACTTCTGCGACATAGAATTTGCGAACGCTTCGCCAAATGGATCCTTCTGACACCACCTGTCCTTCCGTTGCTACCCTGGATGGCCTTTTGAGCTCATTGCCTCCCGTTTCCACCAGAGACCCAGCCACTGTTGTTGATGTTAGCCCCCTTCCTGCTGTTGGCGATGACTGGCAAGAAGCCTTACAGCACCAACAGAGGCCCTCCCTGCGTGATCGTTTCTTGGCCCAGCCAGACAGAGAGGCCGACATGTTTTTGCAGCCAGCTGCCTTACCAAGAGGTGAGAAGGTGCTTCGCATCATTGACTTTCTTGCCCACCTAGTCCCAAGAGACTATGAACGAACAGTTTCTGAGATGGGGGGTGCTGCTCGGCTTGTAGTTTCTTATGGGCAACAGAGGCCTACGCTTGAGAGCACCACCCTCACACAGTGGGTGATTGCAAATACGCGCATTTTCCAAACACTCCTGTTTGCCAGCAAGCTCCCAACTGCACGTGATGTCAAGGATTATCTTGCCTATACTGTCAAGATCATGGAGCTTGCTGGCAAATAAGAGTGGGTGAGCATCCTAAAGTTTGATGATGAGTATCGTTAACTTCAGGCCACCTATGCATTTCCATGGAGTTGCGACTCCCCTCACCTCCACGAGGTTGCTCTTGTGCCTAAGCCTCTGTCAAATGCTCGCCCAAGCTCTAAACCTGCGGGCTCCACCCNGCACCAACAGAGGCCCTCCCTGCGTGATCGTTTCTTGGCCCAGCCAGACAGAGAGGCCGACATGTTTTTGCAGCCAGCTGCCTTACCAAGAGGTGAGAAGGTGCTTCGCATCATTGACTTTCTTGCCCACCTAGTCCCAAGAGACTATGAACGAACAGTTTCTGAGATGGGGGGTGCTGCTCGGCTTGTAGTTTCTTATGGGCAACAGAGGCCTACGCTTGAGAGCACCACCCTCACACAGTGGGTGATTGCAAATACGCGCATTTTCCAAACACTCCTGTTTGCCAGCAAGCTCCCAACTGCACGTGATGTCAAGGATTATCTTGCCTATACTGTCAAGATCATGGAGCTTGCTGGCAAATAAGAGTGGGTGAGCATCCTAAAGTTTGATGATGAGTATCGTTAACTTCAGGCCACCTATGCATTTCCATGGAGTTGCGACTCCCCTCACCTCCACGAGGTTGCTCTTGTGCCTAAGCCTCTGTCAAATGCTCGCCCAAGCTCTAAACCTGCGGGCTCCACCAATATGCCTCCATCTAGTGGTGGCGGCCGCCAAATTTGCCGTCTATACAATTCACAGAACGGTTGTCCACTCGCTACTTGCCATTTCTTGCATATTTGCAATAAGACGCAGAATGGCAAATCTTGTGAAGCCGCGCACCCCGCCTGTCGTCATTCTCCTGGTACCCCTCCCCCGTGACTAGGGAAGGGTTTCTCCTCTCCCCTCAATAAGGCCAAGTGGGGATTTGAAATTTCTCCTGATGACGACAAGGATTTTCTGCTTGATGGTATCACCAATGGGTTTCAAATTTTTCCAGCTGCTGCCACCCTGCTTCCTGCTGAAATCGAGAATTATCGCTCCGCTACTGCTCCTGAGGCCAGAAGCAGGGTGGAAGCTACCCTACGGGAGGAACTTGCTGAGGGAAATTATGTACTCTCCCCCTCTAAGCCCACAATTGTTAGTGCCCTGGGTACTGTGCCTAAGCCCAATAGTGATGAACTGCGTCTTATACACGATTGCAGCATGCCAAAGGTCACGGGGTAGGGGAAGATAAAATCTGGGGGGCTGCGCGATAAAATTTCTATTGTTTACCAAATTTTTGCCCGACTTAGGGTGGATTTTTGCCCGAAAATGGCTGATTTTGGTAAATTTTTCCAACGTTGGGGGGGCTACCGCCCCCCAGCCCCCTTGGCTCCTACGCCTATGCCAAAGGGTGCCGGGGTTAACTCTTATGTCCCCACTTTAGATAAGCTCAAGTTCCAGACCATTGATGATGCCATCAAGCTTGTAGATCAAGGGTATTTTTTAGCTAAGATTGACTTGCGCCACGCGTATTGTTCTGTGCCCATCCATCCTAGAAATTATGATGCAATGGGTTTAAAATGGACCTTTACAGGCGACGGACGCTCATCCGACCTTTTTGGTTGATACACGGTTATGTTTTGGGGGAAGGAGATCTCCTGGTATTTTTCATCGTCTTACACAGAGCGTAAGACGAATGATGCTTCGCAAAGGGTTTCCAGCAGTCATTGTTTATTTAGATGACTTCTTGGTTGTTGCGCCTACTAAAGCTGAATGTGAGCTTGCATTCACCACCCTATCCACGTTGCTGACTGACCTGGGTTTCCAAATCAGCCCCACCAAGGTAGTACCCCCTTGTCAGCAACTTACGTTTCTGGGCATTGTTATTGACTCCTGTGCTATGGAGCTCTCCTTACCCCCAGGACAAACTGCTTGAAACCAAGCAGCTTATAGATTGTTTTGCTGAACGCAAACGCGCTTTTAAGCTTCAGCTCCAGCAGTTGGCTGGTAAGCTTAACAGGGCATGTAGGGTCGTACACGGTGGCCGTATTTTTCTACGCCGTATCATAGATTGTATGAACAAGCTAGTGTCTAGCAATGCTAAATACCTTCTCACATCGGAGTTCCGTAAGGATATTTTCTGGTGGCAGAGGCTCTTAGGTATTTTTAATGGCAAGCGCCTCATTCATAGTAAGATTGTGGTATCTGACGTCCAGACCGATGCCTGCAAAGATGCTGTAGGTGTCGCCCTCCATATTAACTTCAAGGAGGCATTTGCTATTTACTTTGCTGCTAAGAGGTGGGCCCCCCTTTCGGCTAACCAACATGTTGTTGTAAAATGGTACAACCAGGCTGCTGTTGCCATGATCAACAAGGGCAGTACCGCCAGCCATGTGGTCATGGCATGGCTTCGCGACTTGTTCTGGATGTCAGCTATCTACAACTTTCGTATTACTGCTAAATATATACCAGGTATTGATAATGTCTTTGCTGATAGTATATCACGCCTTCATGAGCAATCAGCATTGCTTCGGTTTTATTCCATCTTGTGTGATTCTTTCACACCTGCCTCCATCCTTAGTAGTTCGTTGACCAACACAATGACGGTACACAGTGCCTCGTTTCTTCTTTCCAGGCTCGGGGTGCAGTGGCTTGTTGGCCAGAGAACTAACTGAGGAGGTTTGTCGGTACCGCAACCAAGCTTTTGCGGATAATGCTAAGCGCACCAATAGAACCCATCGGGATGCCTACCTTCGATTCTGTGCCATTATGAAGCTACCTTCAGTCCCAGCCTCATCTCATACTATTTGCCAGTATGCTGCATTTTTGGCTCGCTCCCTCACATACAGTAGTGTCAAGCAATACATTTTTCATTTCATTTCATTTTAAATTCTTTACACAGGGTTAAGTATACAGTTACAATACTGGCTTCCAAACTGCCCTGTAAAATAGCTAATAAATTAAATATATCTACTCATCAAAATTTACACGTTGGCATAAAGATCAAACTAAAAGCTAAATAAATAAAGTGTCAAACCCAAACGAAAAGATTAGTTGCTGCTTTTAAATGAAGCTTTGAATCGATTTAAGGTAGGCGCTGTCTTAACATCAGCGCTAAGATTGTTCCATAATCGTGCTCCTCTGAAAGCAAAGCACCGTTGGCCACTGGAAGTTTTTAGGAGGGGCAGCTTGAGGTCTGTATTAGTATTACGAAGCTCTCTAACACTATTATCTGACAACCTTTCGAACAAATTTGTAAGGTAATTAGGAGCTTCCTTGTTAATTGACCTGTACACCATCCTGGCAGTTTCTGTTTCAATAAGTTCTCTGATTGTTGGCCATCCTGGTTCCTTTAGAAGTGGTTGTGAAGACGCATCGTAAGGGCTGTTGGTAGCTATCCTCACAGCACGGTTTGGTATTTTCTGTAGTTTATTTAAAGCGGTGATACTACAGACTCCCAACACGGAACAACAGGATCGAAAATATGGCTGAACAAGACATTTATACATTGTCTGAATCGTATTTAGGGGAAGATATCTTTTCCCAAAGCGTAACATACCAATTCCTTTTGATATCTTTTTGGTCATCGCGGAAATATGATCATCCCAATTTAGGAATTGGTCGACTTCGATCCCCAATTAATTATATCTCATGTGCTCGATGCCTAGGCCCTATGGCTTAATTGGGCCTAAGTTCTCCTTGGGCGGTTTCCTTGTCGGATTTTGGATGCACTCTGTTAGAAATGACTTGAGAGAGAAACATTTTTTCAGCTGTCATCTAATTAATCTACTTTATCTAAGTCTAGCTTAGATAAGATACATAATTAAATATAACTATTGCTTTGAAATGGCGTATTGGAGTTATGTGGAGAATATCACACTCTCCAACTCGCTAGTTCTAAGTTTAAATTCGAACCCACAGAATCACTCTGACAAAAAAGGCGATCATGGTTTTTTCACATCATGTTACCAGCATTTTTACAGACATCATGTCTCGTGTAACGTAGTCAACTCAATGCTATTCAGGTCTTACAAATTATCATATCTTACCAGTGAGGAACTCATAAAATATTTCAGCCAATCAGAATTCACAATAACAGGATACTACTTGTCCCTTAATACAATGGTTTGACGTTAACATAAGCTATTAAAGGTACTGTGTCCTTAGTCAGTTTCCTGATCTCAATTTCAAGCCGAGGCTCTTACGCATGTAAGTAAGTTACAACAATAGAAAGAAAAAATACTTTGACTCATAAAGTGAACAAACAAGGTTACCGTTCAAATGAATGAACATAAAAATACTGGCAAATAATGTACTTATTTTAGTTACTAAGCCGACCTGGTATGTTTATGAAAGCAAGCATGCGGGTTTTCCCAACACACCCCCCTCCTTGACCCATTAGGGGTCAAGCATGAGTTTGGACAGTAGGCGCGCGTTCTTAGCAGCAGCCCTGAGGGGTCGGTTCCTTTTCCCCTGGTCACCATTCTTCACTATTTTCTCTTCATTCCCCTTGCTTTCAACTTCCTTTCTCATTTCTTTTTCTTTTGGTAATCTCTCATCATTTCCCTCTGTTTTATCATGGTCTCTGCTTGTGATCTCAAGAGGATATAATTTCTGTAATGGTCTGGTTAAAATCTCAAACTTACCACGACCAAGCTTTCTGACTTTTGCACCTCTCGCCTGACCATCTTTTCCGGCAATTAGCTGTTCAATCACTCCCATTTTCCATTCACCACGTTTCACATTATCCTCATGGATAAGCACAACATCATCCTTTGCAACATTTACTGGTTTGTGTTGTTTCATTTTGTGGAACTCTCTGAGATCAACTAAATATTCTCTTCTCCATCTGTTCCAGAAGTGCTGAAGTTTTCTGGTGAGGTAAAGAAATCTTTTAGATAGCTTATCTGTACTTCCTTCATCAATATCAACATATGGGTCAATTTTCTCAGATAATGGGGAAAATCTGCGCCCAAAAATTAAGTGGGAAGGTGTAAGAGGCTCTTCAAGGTCATTGTAGGTTAGTGGCCTTGCATTCACAGTACATTCAATTTCTGTCATTACTGTGCTCAACTCATCAAATGAGAGTCTGGCATTACCAAGTACCTTTCTGAGACATCTCTTAACAGTCCCTACCATCCGCTCAAAAATTCCACCCTCCCACGGCGCGCGTTCAAGGTTGAACCGCCATGTTATTCTCCTGGATTCTAAAAAGTTGACAACAGTACTATCCTTAGCAAGCTTCTTCAAGAGTTTGACTGTGGCCTTAAATGTCTTGGCATTGTCTGAAACCATAAGTGTGGGGGTGCCTCTCCTTGCACAGACACGCCTTAAGCAGTTTACAAATGTGGAAGCAAGAAGATTTTCTACAAGTTCAAGGTGCACTGCCCTTGTGACACAGCAAGTGAATAGGGCAATGTAGCATTTTGTCATCACACCTGTTGACCCTTTGGCATAAAGTGGGCCAGCAAAGTCAACCCCCATCTTACTAAAAGGTGGAGATTCTGTAACTCTGAAATCAGGTAACATTGCTGTGGGAGGAGAGTTAAATGCTTTACCTTCCAATTTCCTGCAAATAAAGCAACTTCTGATTACTCTTTTGACACACTGCCTCCCCTTTGTAACCCAAAACTTTGACCTAAGTTCTGCCAATGTTGCTCTTTCCTTACAATGATGTACCTTGTGGTGACAAGCAATTATCACCAATTCTGTGAAATTGTCCTCCTTTGGCAGTATTATGGGAAATTTGGTCCTGAAATCTAATTCAGAATTACCAAGCCTACCCTTGCATATCAAGATCTCATTCTCTTTTACCACTCCTAACTGTTCTGAAATTTTCTTGAAGTTAGAACTGTACTGCAAGTTAAGCTGAGATTCTATGATCCAAATTCTTTCTGCCTTCTCTATCTCTTCTACACTCACCTTTCCAGATTTCAATTCTTTTCTCTCTTTTTTGAGTTTTAAGTTCTCTATGAATCTTCTCACGTATGCTGTCACTCTCAATAATTTGCCTAGGTTGCTGAACCTATCAATATCGATCACATTTCGCACTCCTTTTGGCTCTTTTGCTACGGCTACCATCACATTCACTCTTTTCCTTTCATTCGCTATTTCTGAGGAATTATCTGGTTCTAACCTAGGTGGCCATTTTTCTTCCTCTTTCCTCAACCATCCTGGTCCTTCCCACCAGAGTTTACTTTCATTTAAATGACTGGCACTTACTCCCCTTGAGCCAAGGTCAGCAGGGTTCTCCACCCCTGGGACATGTCCCCAATCCTCTTTCCTAGACAGGAGTAAAACTTCATTAACTCTGTGCTGGACAAACTGTTTCCACTCTCCATTGTTGGCTATCCAATAGAGAGCGGTCTTGCTGTCCAGCCAATAACGAACACTTTCAACCTTAATTTCTGAATCTAAGGCTTTCAACACAGTATCCATCAGGGTAGCTAAGATCCTAGCGGACATAAGCTCAAGGCGTGGGATGCTAAGTTCCTTCAAGGGTGCAACTCGTGACTTAGCACAAAGTAGCCTGGTGTACGAGCCTTGTGTGGTTTTACAGACAAGAAAAACCATTGCACAATATGCCTTTTTGCTGGCATCAGCAAAACCATGCAATTGGCAACTCAATACTTCACCTTCATTCTTGTCAAACATGCACCTAGGGATAGAAATTGTTTTGACATTATTGAGATCTTTCAACCATGCTTCCCATCTGGAGCATTTGTCATCTGGGAGTGGGTCATCCCAGTCAAACTTGTCAACACATAACTCCTGAAAAAGAATTTTTGCAGTTACCCCAATGGAGCTAATCAATCCTTGGGGGTCAAATAAAGAGGCAAGGGTACTTAATATACCTCTCTTGGTAGGCCTCGTACTGCTATGAATGTCCTTTCCTACCTTGCCTAGATCAAATTCCAGGGTATCCTTCTTGTAATCCCATGTTAGTCCAAATACTTTGCCTTTTCCCCCTGAGCTATTGGGTACACCTAAGGTCTCTTTAGCATATGACTCATTTAATGTGGGGTCACTCTTCTTTTCATCAACTCCTTCACTCTCTCTTTTTGCAATCTCCTTTGCAAGCACACCATCATTCGTTTTCCACTTTCTGAGGCTGAATCCTCCTGACTTCATTCTCTCCTTTGCTTTCTCATACAGGGAAAGGGCATCCTGGGCGTCTTTCCCCCCTGAGACTAAGTCATCCACAAAGAATCCCCCTAGCAATTTCTTAACAAATTCTGGGTCTTGCTCGACATACTTGTTAATGTGGTGTCTTAACACAGCATTTAGGAGGAACGGACTCGAATTACAGCCGAAGACCACCCTCTGGAAGCAAAGAATAACTATTTCAGGGTCATGGGCATGGATGTCCTTCATCCACAAGAACCTCAAACAGTCCCTGTCCTCAGGATGTATCTCAATATTGAGGAACGCCTTTTCAATGTCTCCTACCAGTGCTACCTGATTTGCCCTGAACCTTAGAAGTACATCAAAGATCATTGGTGTCAATGAGGGGCCTACATGTAAACAATCATTTAAGGATACACCTGTTTTCCTGTCCTTACATGAGGCATCGTACACCACTCGTAATTTGGTCGTTTCTGCATCTTCACGAATTACAGCTCTGTCAGGAAGAAAGTGAATTTTCGTTGCAGGGTCAAGCTCTGTGACCTGATCAACAATACCATCCCTAACCTGTTGAGAAATAACTTCATTATACTTTTCGAAGATTTCAGGTGTATCCTTCAATTTGCGTACCTGACTCTTTAAACTGGCTAAGCTGTTAGAATAATTGGCAGACAAAGGTTTATGTGCAACCTTCCAAGGTAACCCAACTGAATACCTTTTTCCTGTAAAGAAGATATTATCAATCACATGAGTATGAACCTCATCTTCAATTCTGATTCCAATACTCTCCAAATCCCATAATTTATTCAATTGAGAATCAATTTCATGCTTCTCAGAGTTCACAAATAACGATGTGGAATCAGTCAAACAATTAACATTGCAGTTAGAAGGAGAATGCAAGGTCTCACCTTTTACTGGTCCTGATAAAACCCATCCAATTGTTGTTTTCACAGCGACGGGCTCGTCTGGCCCCCCTCGTATCACTTCCCCATCATGGAAAGCCCAGAAAAAGTCTGAACCAACAAGGCAATCTATTTCCAGTGTGTCTTCATACCTGCTAACATCTGAGAAGTATACATTTTTCAAATGAGTGTATTGTTTCTTAACAATTTCAACATGCACATTAGAAATAGTAGCTATATCATTAACTACAAATGCTTCAATGCTCACTTTTTTCTCTCCCTGAGGGGCTACTAAAGATAACTCAACAATATCTCTCATCTTCACTTCTGCCTCATTTCTTCCAAATGCTTTTATTCCAAGTTTCTCTTTTCTCACTGGCCGTAATCCTAATCTACCTACTGCCTTAGCTGTGATAAAGGTCTTTTGGCTTCCTGTGTCAAATAATACTCTCACAGTCACATTACCTTCTTTTTTAGCATCCACATTAGCTAAGGCAGTTTGTAAGGCCACTCTCCCTTCAGAACCGGTGTTTCCCACCCATGCACTTGCGCTGGGATCTAAAGAGGCCACACTAGGCTTATTAGGCTGCGTTTTCTTATCCTGTGTGAAGCTAGTACAAATCGCATGGTGATGCTTGCCCTTACAAATCTTACANTTTCTTAACAATTTCAACATGCACATTAGAAATAGTAGCTATATCATTAACTACAAATGCTTCAATGCTCACTTTTTTCTCTCCCTGAGGGGCTACTAAAGATAACTCAACAATATCTCTCATCTTCACTTCTGCCTCATTTCTTCCAAATGCTTTTATTCCAAGTTTCTCTTTTCTCACTGGCCGTAATCCTAATCTACCTACTGCCTTAGCTGTGATAAAGGTCTTTTGGCTTCCTGTGTCAAATAATACTCTCACAGTCACATTACCTTCTTTTTTAGCATCCACATTAGCTAAGGCAGTTTGTAAGGCCACTCTCCCTTCAGAACCGGTGTTTCCCACCCATGCACTTGCGCTGGGATCTAAAGAGGCCACACTAGGCTTATTAGGCTGCGTTTTCTTATCCTGTGTGAAGCTAGTACAAATCGCATGGTGATGCTTGCCCTTACAAATCTTACAAGGAGTTTTGGATCTACACTGAAATACCCTATGACCTGGAAAAAGACAATTGAAACATTTAGCGGTTTTAAACAGAACTTTCTTACGTTCCAAAGGGTCTTTAACTCACTGTGTAACAGTTCTCGGCAAGATGTTCTTCTGAGCAGAATGGGCACTTCTTTGCTCCTTCTTTGCCAGAAAATAAGGCTGTGGCTGTGGCAGGCCCTTGCTTAGGCCGGTACTGTTGTTGTCGTTGCTCCAGGGGTTTCCCTTGTTGTGCTCCTTGTTGATGTGGACTTTTCATAATTGGTACATGTCCTTCCAATACTTCCAGCTCTTTTTCCAACGATTTCAGCAAGTCACCAACGTTCCATTCCATGTGATCTTTTCCAGCAAAGCGAATCATGTTGTATCTGAGCGACTGTGGAATTTTATCCATTAGAGCAGGCACAACAACAGTGGAATACGAATCTTTGTCTACTCGCTGAGCCTCTAGCGCACGGAAATGAGTCTCGATTTGGTCCCGCAATGTACGCAATCTGTCGACACTTGTTTCTTTGAAGACAGGGTCTAAAAACATCAATTTGTTAATGTGTGCTCTTTTAATATACCCAGGTTTTGCGTACCTCTTAAACAGTAAATCTACAGCTTCATCATAATTCGCATCAGTCAAGGCAAATCCAGTCACAACGCTTTTTGCTGGATCTTCTAAGTAGCTCCTCAAGTACTTGAATTTATCTACCTTTGCGAGATCGTTGTCATCATTACATCCATTCTTCATCCATCCTTCATCCATCCATCATTACACACGTTACATCCATGCTTCTCTACCTAAGGAGGAGAAAACCTCCCCTGGACCGCTATTTGTTTTCACCAATAGAAGACCACTCAGCCGGGCATTATTCACTTATGAATTGAGGAACACATTTTCATTACTGGGCTTTCAACCAGAGGAGTTTGCTAGTCACAGTTTTCGTAGGGGTGCTGCAACCACAGCTGCAGCAGCTGGAATGCCTCCTTGGTTGATTCAGACATTGGGTCGATGGTCTTCTGAATGTTATAAGCGATATATCGAGCTGCCAAAAGAAGTGTTAGCCACTGCAGCTCAGGACATGTTTAAACATAAGAAGCAGATGAATTTGAACCTATTATGTATATTATACATGTCTGTGTGGCAGTAGTTCCGGTTTCGTTTTGTTCTTGAGTTGACATGAAATTTGGCGAAGCTGGTCTTTATGAGCATGACGAAAAACCAACGAATGTGAGTTTTTAGAATTTGGGTCCGCATTATTCTACTACCTATACCATTTTGACTTTAGCACATGTTTTAGTTAGGTTAGGCCTAAAAACAAAACTCAACTCAACTGATGAGAATTTTATAACGCAGTCCTTACAAATTACAGATAAAAAAGGATACCTTACCTACATTTACTCATCTATATCCATTGAAGGCCTCGTCCAGGTTTATTTCACGCTTCGCTGATGGTTTATTACTCGAATCCACGACATAAACAGACCTTGTTTGTTTTATTTCCCGCCAATTCCTGGAAGATTATCCAAAACAAGCACAAGACAACATTCTGTGTTTGCCTCGTTTCCGCTCGAATGGCTGCGAGGCGAGGGAGGTATTCACTCTACTCGATTTGGTTAGGGATTTGGTTTGGTTACCTTACACGCAGTTAGACAGCATGGGTAAAATAGCAACCAACAATAGAGAAATAGAGATGGCTGATAGTGTCTCAAGACATTGCAGATTTTGAGTAAACCCCGATCAAACGATGCCAACATTTCACTGAACATCGCCCAACATTTTCTGGCTGCATTTCACTGAACATGGAACACTGCCGATAAATGATTGCGCTAAAGATGGCGGTCATGAATTTTTTGCCATTATACTGGATGTCGAACTGAATTTCGATTGATTTGATTGGTT
>REGM01000035.1:1040098-1053988 GCA_004194415.1 Aurelia aurita
CATGAAGTGTTTAGTAGATTGGCAGAATCCACTGAGAAGTTGTTGCAGACCGTGCCTCCAGACCGAACGCGACTTTTTAACCAATTCACCCCAAAATCGATACTTTCAAGATGAAAAATAGCTGAAAATAAGCCCCAAATGAAAAAAAGAACCCTTCCAATCAATTCAGCTATACTTTTTTAGTAATATGAGCTGAAAAAATGTTTTGACTTCATATACACTTTAAGCTTCCTTCCAATTTCTTGTTTGGAAAGGAGACTGGACTGGATTTATTTAATGATACGCAATCCCGAGTGCAATCCGTTCTTCAGTTAAAGTAAGAATCAAGGGTTTTGTCTCTTCCGCAAATTAATTATGAAATGCATTCGGTCAGTTGAACTACGAATCGAAGAATTTGAAAAACCCACAAAAAGCTGTACGAAATTTCAGGAGAATATATTGGTTTCAAAAGGAATTCAGTAATTTCTCAGGAAAGTAAAGAAACTCCGTAGAAACTGTAAGGGATTTTAGTGATACATCTGCCTCTTACATCAAGTTAAAATCACAGGACATATCACTTCAACGAAATCTCTTTGATAAACATTTTCTTACATTCAAGAAAACTAAAAAAAATCCTACAAAAAAGATCGTTTTACAAAATATCGTACGCTTTTTTTTAAACAGTGATACATCCCTACTTCAACTTTGGGGTTAGCTTTCCATTCTTCATCAAAGATTCAATAAGGTTATTTATTCTTACGATTGAAGTTCTTGCTCTTCTGTATTTCACCATGTGACTCAAGAGAGCTTAATGATATTGATTTAGTTTCCTAGCGATTTCTTTCATTGAAAAGGGGACTAGGTTGAGTTTTTTTGATGAGATGCTTTTCCTTCTTGAGTTGAAAAAAGAATCAACGGTTTTGCCTCTCCCTCAATATGTTTTGAGATTTCAGAAATCATGTCGCATAATTTTGAATAAAGTGAAAAAAGGAGAAATAATACGCGACAAAAGTGGAAAAGAGACTAAACCCATACTAGGGAAGGGCTATTAGGGTACCGGGTGTCCCAGAAAAAACGCAACAGATTTGATCGGGGCTAGCGACAAGAGTTTATGTCGAATCAATTCCTAATAATTTTTGAAGTAATCCTCGACAGTTAACTTGAAGATAAATACCTTGTTTGTTGATACTGGTGCGTTGAGAGCTGAAATATTAATCTTGAAAGTCCAAATTTGCCTCCACCTCCAAACCAGAGCTTTTAGGTTTTGGCTTATACTGCAAATGCGCTGTTTCGGGAATCTCCTGAATCATAGCGAAATACGAGCAAGAAGACTCGTGCTTAGGAACGTATTTGAATAGAAATCCAAACTTAAAGGTAATGTGTCCATATATAAGACCAGCGTATACCCAACCTGTCAACATCCATCAAATTCTCGGCAAATGATTGGTTGATATTCAAACTGATCACATGAATAGAGAAAATTGCTGTAATGCGTGTTTGAAAAGAAATTNAACCAGAGCTTTTAGGTTTTGGCTTATACTGCAAATGCGCTGTTTCGGGAATCTCCTGAATCATAGCGAAATACGAGCAAGAAGACTCGTGCTTAGGAACGTATTTGAATAGAAATCCAAACTTAAAGGTAATGTGTCCATATATAAGACCAGCGTATACCCAACCTGTCAACATCCATCAAATTCTCGGCAAATGATTGGTTGATATTCAAACTGATCACATGAATAGAGAAAATTGCTGTAATGCGTGATTGAAAA
Organism: Aurelia aurita; assembly: GCA_004194415.1. Classification (NCBI taxonomy): domain Eukaryota; kingdom Metazoa; phylum Cnidaria; class Scyphozoa; order Semaeostomeae; family Ulmaridae; genus Aurelia; species Aurelia aurita. The sequence continues at coordinate 1,041,847 of REGM01000035.1, forward strand.
GAAATTTTAGTTGATCACATGCTTTGCTCTGGGAGGCCTACTTGTATGGACACATTACCTTTAACTTGACAACCAGATTTAATAATTTAGTCCCGAAGAGACATCTTTCTTCATTCTACAAAAAGTTCAAATTACTGCTGTCTAATAAAAGATAGCCAACAGCGGAATGGTTCCCTTGGGTGTGAAAATAAATTATTTCGTGCAATCTTCATTGCTTGAATGAAATGCATTTTGTATCATCTATCTTGGAATTATTACAAAACAAACAAAAGTATACACCCAAGGGAACTAATGTCGACGGATAAGATCTTTAAAAATGATCACGCACTCGTTCTTGGATCAGTATTTTTGTAGGTGCATTTTGATTGATAAAAGCTATTCCTTGGTGACTGTATGCATTGACATGTTTGTCAATTCTCAGCTTTCAAATTTCTATTCAAATGTGTGCCAAAGCATTGGTCCTTGTTCACAACTACTATGCTATATCTATGATCGAGGAGATTCCCCTAAACAGCGTGTTTGCAGTATATGCCAAAACCTAAAATCTCTTGTTTGGAGGTGGAGGGGATTTGTTTAAGTTTTTATTAGCGGTTTCCTTGCATTTTGATATGCATTTAGCCTTGACTGCTAGTTTTCCGTTTTCCGGACAATGGATTCAAAATGAATTTTTGGTGTTGCTGGGGGGGGCTGGGGAGGGGGCTGGGGGTGACTTCAGCCCCCCAGTAATTCGCTAAAGTCTATTCCTTTTCAGTGAAAAAGGCTGTTAAAAAGTCAAGCTTATGGAAATGAAGATTTAAACTTATTTATGCTAGAGGAAGTAATCAGAGTTATCAAGCTATCACGTTTCTATTTCATGAAATTAAAAAAACATATGTCTAAGTGATTTTGAGATCCTATATTCAAATTTCCCTGGAAAGCCTTCTGTTAGTCGCGATCCTTTGCTCCTTTAGATGGCAAATTTTTCATACTAGAGGCGTTTTCCAACGATCTAAAGGGCGTGGTCATGAAAAAATTTCCCGGGGGCAAGCCCCCGGACCCTCTTGTTCCTCGCTCCGCTCGCGTCTGGATTCAGCCCCCCCAATATGAATTTTGTTCCGACGGGCCATTGAGTTATGGCACTCAAGCAAGTTTAATGAAATATTTTTGACGAGCCATATGCTTTAGTAGAAAATGATATTTGAGAAAGTAGATTCTATACGCCTTTTTCCATAAAATCTTAACGATCGCAAGGACATCGGCGATCCCTTCTTCCATCTTCCATACTTAATTTTCAATTCATCAGAGACTTTTAGTGAAAGCTTGCAAGGTCACTATCTGCCAGCAAAAAAGTGCCGTTTTCGTTTCGTGTTTTCGTTTTCGCCTATCCGTCACATTTTTCACCGTTTTCAAATTGTGCCGGTATCGTGTGAACGCAGTCTAACGAACTTCATGCAGTCAATCTAGGGAATCTCAGACTCGCACTTGGTGAAAAAATCTAAGAAATTATTTTGGAAGCCCTTTGAGAATGAATGGAAGCCCTTTAAAACACCACTCCGAGGAGCCGCCTTCATTATGACAAATTTTCAAATCATCGGACAAAATTTTCGACTCTAGATTCTGATTCATCATTCAAAATTTGGTCTACGTATGGCTGCAAGGTTTCGTTTGTGCAGCTAGTCCTTGCTGTGGATGAAAAATCGAAAAGTTTGGAATTTTAGACATAGTAGCAAATAGTTTAAATGATACTGAAGATTTTTAAAGGGGAAAGTTTTATGTTATGCCTGAAATTGTTTGCCTTTCTAGTAATTCTCATCTGTTTCATTCGTCGTGTGACTGAAAAATCATGTTAACAAATACGGTCATCCGAAGTATTTTCTTGAGATACAGAACAAATAACTATCGAGTAAAATAAAAAATACTTACAAAAAAAATTACGAACAAATTTGTGGAAAATAAAACTAATATTTCGGAACAAAGTTGCATAATTTTTGAAAAAATTAAAAAGGAGAAATAATATGCGACAAAAGTGAAAAAGAGACTTAGCCCATACCAAGGAAGGGTTATTAGGCTATATGTCTCCAGATTTTGGAAACATGTCGCATAATTTTGAAACAGGAGAAATAATATGCAACAAAAGTGAAAAAGAGACTAAACCCATACTAAGGAAGGGTTATTGGGTGATATGTTTCGAGATTTCGGAAAAATGTTGCATAATTTTGAAAAACTTGAAACAGGAGAAATAATATGCGACAAAAATGGAATAGAGACTATACCCAAACTAAGGAAGGGTTATTGGGTGATATGTTTTGAGATTTCGGAAAAATGTTGCATAATTTTGAAAAACTTGAAAAAGAAGAAATGATATGTGACAAAAATGGAAAAAAGACTAAACCCATACTAAGGAAGGGTTATTGGGTGATATGTTTCGAGATTTTGGAAAAACGTCGCATAATTTTGAAAAACTTGAAAAAGGAGAAATGATATGCGACAAAAATGGAAAAGAGACTAAACCCATACTAAGGAAGGGTTATTGGGTGATATGTTTTGAGATTTCGGAAAAATGTCGCATAATTTTGAAAAACTTGAACAAGAAGAAATAATATGCAACAAAAATGGAAAAGAGACTAAACCCATACTAAGGAAGGGTTATTGGGTGATATGTTTTGAGATTTCGGAAAAATGTTGCATAATTTTGAAAAACTTGAAAAAGAAGAAATGATATGCGACAAAAATGGAAAAAAGACTAAACCCATACTAAGGAAGAGTTATTGGGTGATATGTTTCGAGATTTTGGAAAAATGTCGCATAATTTTGAAAAACTTGAAAAAGGAGAAATGATATGCGACAAAAATGGAAAAGAGACTAAACCCATACTAAGGGAGGGTTATTGGGTGATATGTTTAGAGATTTCGGAAAAATGTCGCATAATTTTGAAAAACTTGAACAAGAAGAAATAATATGCAACAAAAATGGAAAAGAGACTAAACCCATACTAAGGAAGGGTTTATTGGGTGGTATGTTTCGAGATTTTGGAAAAATGTTGCATAATTTTGGAAAACTTGAGAAAGGAGAAATGATATGCGACAAAAATGGAAAAGAGACTAAACCCATACTAAGGAAGGGTTATTGGGTGATATGTTTCCAGATTTCGGAAAATGTCGCATAATTTTGAAAAACTTTAAAAAAGAGAAATGATATGCGACAAAAATAGAAAAGAGACTAAACCCATACTAAGGAGGGGTTATTGGGTGATATGTTTCCAGATTTTGGAAAAATGTCACATAATTTTGAAAAACTTGAAAAAAGAGAAATGATATGCGACAAAAATGGAAAAGAGACTAAACCCATACTAAGGAAGGGTTATTGGGTGATATTTTTCGAGATTTTGGAAAAATGTCGCATAACTTTGAAGAACTTGAAAAAGGAGGAATAATATGCCACAAAAATGGAAAAGAGACTAAACCCATACTAAGGAAGGGTTATTGGGTGATATGTTTCCAGAGTTCGGAAAAATGTCGCATAATTTTGAGAAGAGGAACAAACCATGGGCGTTAAGAACGAATGTAAGTGTTGCTAAAACAGTTTTTTCCTCCCTGTATCCCTATGCCCGTTCTATGTTTTCCTCGTATCCCTGTACATACATACATACATACATACATACATGTTTTATATTAAACAGGTTTATCTAAGGCAGCTGTGCAGCTGATGTGGGTGGACCTGTAAGCTAAAATTTGAAATTAAAGATAATTTACAAAAGTTTAATTATCAAAGGAAAAAAAAAACCTATTTGTGTCTATGACTAAGTAGTATAAAATTCCATTAAACGTTAATAGTATATAAAGTTGCTAGAGCGATTCGTATTTACTAGTGTTCCTTTTCTAAAATCGATTTGGTATATCTTGTTCTTCTATGTTGATACTTTTTTCTTCAATTGCATGTAACTAAGTTCCTTCCATGGGTCATCGAGTGAGTTCCATATGATTGGACCTCTCAATCTAGTTGAATTCCTGGCATTTTCAGTTTTGACTCTTGGAATTTTAAAGTTCTGTGTGCCGGGTTTTCCTTGTATCCTGTTTCCTAAAAATTTAAATGATGAACAAACTAGACTTATTGGAGGACAGTTTTGTATTTGTAGAACTGTAATTTTGAAAAATAGAAATTAGATGGCTTAGATTTTGTGCTGAGAATTGTTATCCCCTTGGTATCTTTCGGTTCCTTTGGTCATTGAATGAAATGCTACCCATGGGATTTTCAAAACCTTCTGCCAGATGCTTCAAAGTATCCCTAAACAAATCGCGTTGATTTTCAATCGTAGCTTCAGTGCTTCAGAAACGTTTTGCCATCCTGCCTTATCAACTGTAGATTGCAATTTGTCAGTGTCTTGTAGTTTTCGAAACTGGAAGAATAATGGGCAGGAAGGGTGTGAAGAACAATTCTGGGACTGTGCAGCATTTCAGTTGTAAGTACTGTGAAGAATACATATCATTAGAATATTCTGTTTTTCTTCCTTGAAAGCCCAACGCTAAATTTACATGTGAAGCGTTTTCCTTGATACTGACCAGCATGCGTATTATGACGAATTATTTTTGCTTGGGCAGGCACGAGTGTTTTTTAGTTGTTATTGCACCATTTCACCTCATGTGTGCTTTTAATTAAATAATGATAAAACTGTTGCGATCATTATTTTTTACATATCGATATTTGTGAACAGATTTGTTTTGGTTTTGCTTAGGGTGAAAATTCTCAGTATTGTTGTTAGTCTCAGATGTCTTGCTTGGTATGGCCAAATTAAATATCTTAATACATTGACAAGACATTTGCGCACTATTCATAATATATCAAGAAGTGAGTACAACGTCAAATTTAAAGAAGCAGCAGTATTGAGAAATGCAAAGAGGAAAGAGAGGAAAGCAAAGGAGCAAACCTTGCAAATTTTGACCGAAGGAGCCTCAACGTGAATTCTTTGAAAGAAATCACTCCTTTGGAAGTACTAGCTCAGGATAATCGTAATGAGAGACTTTGTGTTCAGTACAGCGATGGTGATGTAATTTGGGTTCCAACCTCGATGCTTCTAAGAGACGGTGAACTGAGAGCAAGATTTACTTTCTTCCATGCGTGTGAAAAGACATACACTGAAAGTTATCATTCATATTGACATAGCACTGCACTAATGAGACTAAATAACATATTTTTTGTGATTTAAACCGGCATAGGTCATCTGAAATCCAATGCAAAATTTCGGAAAACTCCAAATTCTTTATCAAAATAGTTCCGTAAAAAATCTTGTATAAGCGGCCCCAGCACATAGGCCGTAGCCTTAATGTCATTCGAACAATTTAGAGTAGAAACTTCTTGTCGATATTAAAAAAACATAATTTCCAGCAAACCTGTTACATATATTGGGCATGCTCAATGCGGCTCAATCCGGGGGGGGGGGTACTTAGTATATTTTGCTGACGGGATGTGCACTCCTTTCCGGGTATCGTTTTCGCCTCTTTTTTTAAAGCTGGGTATCGAAAGAAGGCAATTTTTCTAAAGCCGGTTGTCAAAAGGCGTATTTTGTGTATTTTTTACGTTATGGAGTATCGAACCTTTCGTATAGAAATGTATAAAAATATCGCTCGATCCAGACTTTTTTGTAGAATAGCTAAAAGGTCCATTCAGGCGCCATGATTTTCACTGTCATTGCTGCTTCAATCTTCTCTTTTAACCTTGTTCTGACGATTTGAAAAGGTCAATGCCATAATGCTCCCCTTCTCAACATAATGTTGTTGTCTGTGCAAAGCTTACTTTCTTATGTTGTTTAATTTTCCATAATTAATGCAAATGGTGATAAAAATAGAAATTTACCCCCAGTTTTGTTTCTTTCTACGTTTTCTATGGGCTTATCCAACCTTCTTATAACAAATTCATGTTTGGCTCGTATTCTGGTAGATTCCTCACCTGCAGCAGCTGCAGATTGTTTTAAAAGCTCCCTTCATTTCAAGGAACACTGAGGCGTAACAAAAGAGAAATAGTGACATTTGTGTTTGCTAAAATAAGCATACAAAGAGAAAAAACACAAATTTTCATTGACAGTTTAAGCTTGATATATATAGAAAGTATCGTTGACAAAAAACTAATAACTACTTAAAACTACTACTAATAACCCCAGCCTGAGCACCCCTATACTAAATATATATGAGTACCCCCCTGGGAAACGATAACGTTTGGTCAGCTTAATTAAAACATCAGGAGACAATACAATTCCCCATTCGCCTTGATCTGACTCAGGGGGACAGCTATTTTACAAAGAGAAGAGCTATTTCAGCTACTATTATTTTCGACAGCCTTTTCCAAACTTAATAATATGTTGTGAGCGACGTGTGGCAATAGTTTCAGCAAATATACATAACATTCTGCGTTAAATAAACTAACATGCCAAGATTGAAAGCACTAAACGTATCGGGCATAACCCTTCATCAGTAGTCTGAAACAGTAGTCCTTCTTTTTCAAACTTGTTCAACTTTATGGCCAATTGATTTCAAAGAGGCTTTATGTGAAATCGGTGTCTGTCAAAAGAGACTATTAATCGAAGTGTCAAGGTTGAGGGAATATTCCCAATCCTGCCGTCCTATATATAAATCTAAGGGCGAAATTACACTGCACTTATGATAAAAAAATGATGGCCATCTTTAACAAAAACATTGCTTTCAAGCACGGATTCTTGGTCACGCGACTTGACAAAGTCCCTTTCGCCACTTGTTATGAGCCATCTGCCCTTTATTGTGTTATTTGTCTTGGCTTTCCCATCACAAACAAACAGATAAAATTTCTCTTCTGAATCTTCAGCTGACGGAAGGATAGGGATCACACTTCCTTTTTTGACGAATGAAGATTTTTTGCCATTGACCTTTTTAGCTTTCCGATCAAACATGCTCCGCACATACTCTTCTTCGTCCACCGAGTTTGTATCCATTGGAGCAACGGAAGCTCCAACATTATCATTTGGAACCTCTGGCAGAGACGCTTCATCAGTCCCCTGAACCTCTGTTGAATGTTGAATGGTGTCCTGGACTATTGCAAGATTCTCCTGTATATTTTCAAATTCAATCGCTGGCATTGCCTCCATAACCTTTTCGATTCTTTTCTGGCTAAACCTCCCAGGCTGCATAAAGGGAACATCTTCTGGCCAGCCTTTCACCACAAACGACTGGTTGAATTTTTCATATTCAACACACTTCAAGGTGCCAGTGAATCTCCCTGTAGATGTAAGAAGACCATTATAAATTTCAAAATTAGCATGTGCAATCTCCAGTAACACAATAAACTGGCATCATGTCTCCACACAATTCCTAAACCCTAATAAAACTCTGGACAGAAAAGATTGAACAGAAGTTCCATAATAGATTGTGTAAGAATTATTCTTTCACTGTATACTATTTTAGTATTACTATGCAACTATACGACACTACAGGCAGCATGACTGCCCTATGGCCATAGCACCTTTGAAAACAACAGTATCTAATGTACATGCTCATATACATCCTCAATCAGATGAAAACTTGTAAGAGTGTACTTACTATACTTTTCATTGAGTGATCTCCTGATATTATCTTGATCAAATTTTGGTTTTTGTGGCAAATCTAGCATGAAAGCAAAAGAACTACCGGGTGTCTCAGAAAAAAGTACCCCCTTTTGACAGTAAAAAGGAACAAAACGATAAGATATTGAGACTTTCCGATTGCACAGCTAAATTGGCCTATCTTCAACTTAAATGCACATACCTAGCATTTATAAATCGTCCACCAAACACCAGAGATACGAGCTTCCAAAGTCAAAATTTAGAGTGCACCTGAAACCAGAGGTTTTGAGAAAGGGCCTAACAATGATTTGATGTCATGAGCATTTTCCATAGGAATTTTTAACTTTTATTTTTTAGTGTTTGTTTTAAAAAGAATCATAGACGCTTAGCCACAACCCTTATTAAACAAATGAAGAANATATTATCTTGATCAAATTTTGGTTTTTGTGGCAAATCTAGCATGAAAGCAAAAGAACTACCGGGTGTCTCAGAAAAAAGTACCCCCTTTTGACAGTAAAAAGGAACAAAACGATAAGATATTGAGACTTTCCGATTGCACAGCTAAATTGGCCTATCTTCAACTTAAATGCACATACCTAGCATTTATAAATCGTCCACCAAACACCAGAGATACGAGCTTCCAAAGTCAAAATTTAGAGTGCACCTGAAACCAGAGGTTTTGAGAAAGGGCCTAACAATGATTTGATGTCATGAGCATTTTCCATAGGAATTTTTAACTTTTATTTTTTAGTGTTTGTTTTAAAAAGAATCATAGACGCTTAGCCACAACCCTTATTAAACAAATGAAGAAAAGTGTGGCGAGTTTAATAAATTCGTGCCACATCTCCGAAATAAGCGTGCATGTGCTCCTTTTTCTTCTTCTTTAATGCAAATAACTTTTCAATGAAATGTAAGAAACAAGTTTTTCCTCAAAAGAAAAGTGATTGCAAGAACAATTAAAACATATCAAAGTAGAATTCTTTTCAAAATAAAAGCTAAAAATAAAAAGTTAAATATTCCTTTGGTAAATGCCGATGAAATCAAAGCATGGCTAGGCCCTTTTCGAAAACCTCTGGTTTCAGGTGCACTCTAAATTTTGACTTCGTAGGCTCGTATCTCCGAGGTTTTGTGAACAATTTGCAGATTCAGGGTATATGTATTTCAGTTGAAGATTAATAAATTTAGTTGTGTAGTCGAGAACTCCCGACATTTTATCGTTTCCTTCCTTTTTCCAGTCAAAAGGGGCTACATTTTTTTGAGACACCCGGTATATGTTAAGGTTGAAGTAATCTTCAAATTTTAGGTAGTCTTTTGACAATATGAGGATACTACATTCAGTAATGTCTACTGCATTACAAATAGATTTGATTTCTCGACTGGAATTTCCAAATCATTAAAGTGTGCAATAAAGTGGTGTCTCTCCACTAGGCATGATAGAAGAAATATATAAATTCATAACATACTCCATGCTGTTGTGAATTAGCCTCCCCTTTTCTTTGGCTAAACACCGCAAACTCCGGTGGAACATTACCAACGGACAGAGAAATAAACAAGAACAAGAACCAACACTGCAACCACAACGACAACAACAACCACAACAAGGACAACAACAACAACCACCCACATATAGACAACAAACTGAAGGAAGATTCAAACGCACTGCCCCCTCAAGGGTTACGTTTAACGGACAACAGCAACGACACACAGACGGCGACGAGTCGGCAATCCCGAAGGAACAACCACAAAGACGACAGGACACACAGATCCGTACCTACGCTGAAATCCTCAAGCCGAAAATGACCCGAAAACCACCTTCCATACCAAGCAGGAACACCCACTCTCAAGAAACAACAAGGACATCTCAAAAAACCACTCCAGCCCCCGAACAGACAACATGGACGGGGGCCTTCAAGATCTTTTAACAAACACGCAAGAAGCTTTCGCTCTGCTGCAAAGAAACTTCGAGAGACTTGTACATTTAAAAATGACCCAAATGGACAAATTATAAATTTAAGTAAACACAATTTTTCTATACATGTATTTAGTTTATTAGATACAAGTTTGAACTTCTGCCCCTGACCCCCTAGATATAACACAACCGCATTTGATAAGGACCTTAAAGCCTTCTTTAGACGAATAAGACTTAGAGCACACTTCAGAATTTCTGAATACAACCCAACAATACTACAAAAATTAAAGGAACGGAATAGTTCGTTTACACCGCAAAACGTAGACACAACTATTGAGACATTTGAGTCTGCAGTCATTGAAGACATAAAAAACCACAAAAAACAGGCACTACGCTCAAATAACCTCACGAAAGGTGAAACTAATGCGCTAAGGAATCTATCGGAAAGAGAGGACATTGTTATTACGCGAGCCGACAAAGGAGGGGCAACCGTTATCTGGGGTATCGATGAATATCTCACGGAAGCCAACAACCAACTAAATAACACAGCTTTTTACAGAAAATTAACATTTGACCCATTTCAGGGCTACATAAGAATAATTAACAACTCATTGGATGAAATGCATTCTCAGGATAAAATAGATGCTGAAGCATTAGAGATTTTAAAGGTTCCTAAAGAAATTAAACCGGCTAGATTCTATCTGCTACCAAAAATTCATAAAAAGAATAATCCAGGCCGCCCAGTTGTGGCGTCGACAAACTGCCACACAACCAAAATATCTAAATACGTCGATCATTACATACAACCCCTTGCCCAAAAAGTACGATCATATATCCGCGACACTACAGATTTACTTAACAAAATAAAAAATATAGGTAAAATACCCGAGAATGCACTTCTCGTAACCTTGGATGTAAGATCCCTCTACACGAACATATGTCACGAGGAGGGCCTACTAGCCCTTAAAAATGCCCTCAACAAAAGAGCCAATAAAGAACCAGCAACTGATGCTCTACTGACCATGATGAGACATGTTCTCACACTTAATTGCTTCACTTTCAACGGAAAAAGCTACCTACAGACAAGAGGCTGTGCTATGGGCACGGTTGCAGCACCCTCTTACGCAGTGATATACATGGGTGAATTCGAAGAAAAACATATCTACCCCACAATAGGCAAAGACTGCCTCTACTATGGCAGGTACATTGATGACATCTTATTGATTTACAAAGGCAGTGAAAGAGAATTCAAGACGTTCGCCGAGCAACTCAACACAAAACACCCATCTATAAAGTTCGACTATGAAATCTCAAAGACATCCATCCCCTTCCTTGACACCCGTATCTATATAGACGACAACAGACAACTACAAACGACTCTATTTACCAAACCAACTGACACACACAATTACCTACACTATAAATCAGCCCACCCTAGACACCTCAAGAACAGTTTACCTTATTCACAAGCACTTAGACTTAGAAGGATATGCACAAAAGACGACGAATTAAGCAGCAACTGTAAACAAATGGAAGAAAATTTTCTCCGCCGAGGGTATCACAAAGAAAATCTTCAAGAACAAATCCGTAAAGCCATCATAACCCCAAGAAATACGACATTAAAGAAAGTTTCAAAGGAACGATCGACGAGAATCCCCCTAGTAACCATGTTCAATTCTACACTCCCCCAAATTGGTAAAATCCTAAGAGAAAGATGGGATATATTAAATATAAAGCCAAAACTGAAGAAAATCTTTTCGGAACCTCCGATCGTTGCATTTCGTCGATGCAAGAACCTAAGAGAAATAATTGGTAGCAATACCATCATTAACAACATAGTTTTAAGAAAAAAAGCCAACAGAAGAACGGCTAAATATTGCTCACCATGTAACACCAAAAGAAGCCTATGCTGCAACCATGTCATTAAAACTAATTCATTCACTAGCGTTAACACCCACAAAACATACAAAATCTTCCACGAATCAAACTGCAGAAGCATGAACGTAATATATCTTCTTGAATGCATCCGTTGTAAGAAACAATATGTTGGTAAATCTGAATGGCCTTTCAACTACAGACTTAATAACTACCGTTCCCGAATAAAATCAGCGCAATATGATAAGCTCCTTCCGGTAGAAAAGCACTTCAAAGAGCAAAATCACGTCTTCGAAAGAGACGCAAGATTCACAATAATCGAGAAAATTGAAAAAGAAAACGTCGAAAATATGACACATTTATTAGAAACACATGAGGATAACTGGATAAAACGACTGCAGACTCTTTCCCCTAAGGGCCTGAACAATAAACTCAACCATCCTGATAAATATTGATTTCAAAACCCCCCCAAAATAACCAATGGATAGGCCACTTTTTCCGTTCGCAAAATTATGCAATACTTTGTTCCCCTGTGGCCTATCATTTTCTACACATAAAACGTAATATTCAACTTCAATCAAGGATTCATATGACGCATTATTTTGGCGTCACGTGACTTCTTTAAGGCCACGTGACCTCATTAACGTCACGTGACCACTAAAAAGGCTATAAATAGGCTTGCAAGCTTGTAAAAATTCATTCTCCTGACGATGACCACGGAGTCGAAACGCGTCGAGAATAGCTGAATAGAATAAAATAATTATATAACTTCAAATCGTCTTATTTTTTGTGTACATCTTATATATATATATATA
>REGM01000035.1:1056790-1086814 GCA_004194415.1 Aurelia aurita
GGATCTTGAATTAGTGTGAATCTTGAATTCCGGATCTTGAATTATTGTGAATCTTGAATTCCGGATCTTGAATCTTGAATCTTGAATCTTGAATTAGGGACTCCCCATCAAATCCAAGAACTCTCCAAAGCCGTACACGAATTATCGCAATCCATGCGATCAAAGGACACTTCAAGTTCGCCACTCCGTTTGCCTCAACTAACCTTACCGGAGTTTACAGGAAAGGAAAATCTTGATCGTTTCGCTGAGCAGCTAACCAACGTTTTCACATCATCGGGTGTGTCGCCGAAATTTTGGTTTACATATTTAAAGCAACAATGTCAGAAAGATGCGTGTGCTTTTGACATCATATGCACCTATGAACGAACACATGCCTCGCAGATCACACACAAAACGACGAATGATGAATATGTTACGTTCTACGATCGCTGTCTTGCTCTACTTGCTCGTCAACGTGGAATACCAAAAGAGGAACAAATTCGTCAACTATTAGCCACGTATTATGCTATAACACAACAGCCAAAAGAATCAGTTTCTGACCTCTCACATCGATTCCTGGAGACCCAGCACTGCCTTAAAAAACTCATTCCAGGCATCCACCGCTCTTCCGATTCTGGCACAGATCTTGAGCTGATACACGCCTTCATGATGAAGTTAAAGCCTGACATCGCCAAAGAACTTTTGAGCCGAGAAACGCCGTTTAAAGATCTCACAGCAGTCGTCGAAGCTGCAAAACGCCATGAATCGGTGGAAAATATGCTTCCCCATGCCCCATGCCGTTACCCATCCCAAGATGCAAGAAGTTCATGGAAACCAGAAGCCTTATTTGCTGCTAAATGTAGCAGGAATACTGCCTACTGATATGTCATTTCCTTTAGCCTCGTTATCATGTTAATTTGATTGAATGAACGTCTTACTTTTCCTTCTTTGTCATGCGCAGTAGTATAGATGTCAATCTTCTTTTGTATTATGTGTAACTATTGTTTTAGATTAAGTATATATTCCTTTGACACTTAGTTTTAGGAAGCTTTTTGATGTGAATAATTATATACACACTTCACGACTTCTTCATTGTCTCGATCTCGTAATGGAGATTAAAGGACAGTTACTTACAACTGTCACATAAATGAGGAATTGTGTGTTACTGCGAGCGGTCGCCTGCGCAGTTTTCCGCTTTGTTCGACAGTTGCATGCGTTTGGTGCTCGTTGTTTGGTGCTCACAATTTTTGACCGAATTTTCAGAAAATAGAACAGAACGCCTGGATTAAAGCAAAGGTGAGATATCCACAGATTCTTTCTAAATTATTCATTCGCTATTGCTGCCTACCCACTCAACTTGTTGGTCTTGTGTCCACTAGACTTTGGCCGTTTAGGGAGGCTCTCTCATCTAGGCCAGAAGGCTAGGCCCACTAGAACTTACGGTCCAATTTTTCATATCATCAGCGTATTTCAGGCACAGGGCTATTTCCTTTGACAATGATCGTTTGTATTCTAAGGTGCCTTATCTGCTAAAGCTAGTATCTAAACTCAGTAGCATTTTTGCTGTGGTCTCATGTTTGCGAGTGGTCCATGGTAATAGTACAATGACCTGGGCTAATAATAAGGGTCAGTCTGTAGGCCTAGTTAGTAGGGGCATCAGACATGTAGGGGCAGAAGCCGAACAGATTCCAGTTGTCGATGGCTTCATGTGTTGTTGAATTTGTAAATTATGAAACTTCTCTAAAGCTGGTTAGTTTCTGTACGTATTGAGCATTTGTTGTTGTTAAACTTTTTATCCAGTGTAGCGATCAGCAACTAGTGTAAATTTCTTGGCCCATTCTATTCACAGATTTATGAAGATGGATGCTCCGAGCACATATATTAGATCAGAAAGCTATGCACTTTTGAATGAAGAGCAGAAAAAGAAGCTTGAGGATTTTTACGAAGCGGGGATGAAATCTACTACTGATGTGGAAGAAATTGAAAAAGCAGCAGAGGAAACTGGTTTAAAGCATGAAGCAAGTCAAGGTATTTGATTTCTTATGAATTTTGCTTCCCATTTTACCAGGGCCAAAGCCAGTGGGGGGGGGGCTGGGGGGCGCAGGCCATTTGTCGGAAATTTCACTCTACTTGTCGGATTTTTCGTGATTTACATGTCCACCTTTAAAGCATTTTGTCGGAGAAATGATGCATTGAACACGAATTTAGTAACAATCGAGGATAAATGACGACATGAATTTTGAATCTGCAGCATCATTTTGATTCATATTCACTACATTTGAAGGATTCAAGGTTGGATTGCAAAATAATTCCAGATTCATGATAACTCATGATTTGAACATATGTTCCTACAACTTGCGTTGTTGCTGTTGTTGTTGTTGCTTTTGTTGTTGGAAAATTTTGGTTCTTTGCCCCCCTATCAATTCATGGCTGATATCGGCCCTGCATTTTACCGCAAACATATATAATTAATCAGTCAGTTATGTTTGTATCATCATTCTCCTGTTTCCAGTTTTTTCCAGAAGTTAAAACTTTCCTACTTATTCAACACTTTATTGTTGTCTGGGTTGTTATCAAATGTTCTAATCTTGGTTTAAAGTAAATGAACGGAGATATAGCGATCTAGTCTAAACATAGCACAAAAGAACGGCACACGCCACTTATGTTCCTATTCTTTTCATCGATCGAAAACATCAAATACAATAGGTTCTATTTAGATGGACCCAGTCCCCCTAGCTAAGTTGCCTTTTAACACCGTTGATTTACTTTAAGATCAAAATTCTCAAATTGAAGAAAACAAGGGATTTTTAATTCAAGTTTGCTTTAGCTTTTTGAGTATGATATATGTACATTGATACTTTTACATAAGAAACTTAGGTGCAGGGTTATTAGCAAGTTTCTTAAATTTTAAGACATCTTTGCTGTCAAATGTTTCTTAAAATGAATTGCTTAAATTTTTAATGTTCTAAATGTAAGAATTAAGTCATTTTTTTGTTAAAAGGGCCTTGAAATAGAGATCTCAAAACATGTATATATGTATTAACAGAATTTGTACTCAAAACAATGTCAAAGCATTTGTCAATACCATACAGTGTCAAACACTTTTGAGTGACTTGGGAAAATGAAAGCTGCAAATTACAATAATTTTCAGCTTTTTTATGAAGGTAGTACAGTTTCTTAATTTTTTTTTAGTGGAGACTACAAAACAGTGCTTTCTTATAGCAAAATGAGTATATTTATATATGTGTGTGTGAAATTTGATGTTGCTCTATTCACACTTCACGGAAATGGATTGGAAACTGGAATGCAAAACTCAAGAAGAAAAGAGCAGGAAATGTTAGTGGAGAAGGGCCAATAGCAAAGAAAAGGACAGTACGGGATAGAAAAGTCACTGCTCAAAATATTTTCTATGGCAAACTTGCTAGAGAAGGTATCAGACATCAAATTTTGATTTATAAACAGCATTTTATTAATATATCTACAATATTGAGCATTCAGCAAACAAGAGGATTTCCATCAATGAACCAGACTGAACCAACCAAGCTATGTACTATGACTTACTGTAACTTACTGTACTTTTACATGACGGCAGATTTTCCAGCTTTCTTCTTAATAACTCAATAAAATTTTCAGGTAAACTCACTGGCATGACCAATGCAGAGAGAAACAAATTTGTAATTGCCCATTGGAACGAACTGACCGACGAAGAGAAAGTAGAGATAGAGGAAGAGACAGGGAAGGTGAATGATGGCAATTACAGTGATTTGTCACAAGAAGAAAAAATGAGCCTAATAAGGAAATTTAAAAAGAAGCTGGTCAACGAGGCAAATTTTAAATTATTATTAATAAATTATTATTATCCGTTGAGAAAAGTTTCTTAATGTTAGTTGATGTTTTAGGGTCTTACAGAAAAGACTTTTTTTTTAAAACAAATGCTTTTCTGAAAATGTCTCTGGTAGTTTTTCATTCTATGTCACAGTGTGTGGTGTACACAACAAGGAACCTCAGTTTAGGTCAGTCATTAATACATTCAAGACTCTAGCTGTTTGTTGATCTGCATTTAGAGTGTGAGTATCAACAGTGTTGCTTGGCCCTTTTCATCAGGCTTGAATCTTTAGATATCAGTACATTTTCCTCTCCTGCATTCTTTTATCACAGATAAAAACCAGTAAGAATTGATATGTAATTATGTAGTGATTCTCTCAACAGATTAACTTTTTACAGTAAACATCATTACATGTTTGCTTTTGATTGCTTTGCGCTTTCTTTGTATAAATGCCAGGTTACATTACAAATATATTTGGCATTAGATAATTTCAAGAATACAATTTATGCTAACAGGTAGCTACACTTGAAAAGTTTGGTGTTGAAAGTGCAGTGCTTCTGCTAGAAAACAATGGTTGCATAAGTAACATTGGCTCAACAGCTGGTATTTCTTTTCTTGAGAATGAGAGCATTGTAAATTCAAGCTTCAGAAAGTTCTTTGGTGAGTTATTAATTTGATACACTTACATAAAGTAAATATATCAGTCATTTCTCTCAATAGAATTAACAGTCCAGTATTTGATGATATACTGAAGACATATTGAATAGATGTAAAAGACATACAACAAACTAAAAGACATAATACATACATTCATATATGAAATACGTATATATATACATAGATATCAAGCTTATCTAATTGTCAACTTCAACTTACTCTTCATAATATACAATATGGTATATATGAACACTAAAATGCACTAAACTATATTAATATTGTTATATATGTAGTTATAATACAGCAGTGACAAACAATTGATGTAATAACAGAAGTTATTTCGCAGTTGATGCATGCAAAAGAAAGCAAAACAATGTTTGACTGGTTATGTTTAAATACAGTAAAATTGACACTGGATCAGTTTTAGAAATTGACAGTGGGAGACAACCTAGTCTATAAAAACTATATATATATAACTATAACTCATAACAAAATGTCTATGAAATGGCAAAAATAATTTATATGTGTACCATTCTTGTGTCATACAGATGCCCCAGAGAAGGAAAGAATATTTAGTTACAAAGATCTTCAGCAATTGTTTAACTCTGAATATGGTAAGTTCTATGATTTGTTGTACTAGCATCAGTGATGAAGGCGATATTGGATTTTGGCACCAGGCTTTAGAATGACAATGTATATTCATTACTTATTGGGTCCATGCCCCATGTTACGATGCTTCAACTTGAGAA
This sequence comes from Aurelia aurita, assembly GCA_004194415.1. NCBI lineage: Eukaryota > Metazoa > Cnidaria > Scyphozoa > Semaeostomeae > Ulmaridae > Aurelia > Aurelia aurita. The sequence continues at coordinate 1,062,002 of REGM01000035.1, forward strand.
ATCTGCCAATTGTAAAATGTATGACATTGTTGTTTCTTTTTGAAACAAGAAGAACATTCTGGGTCGAGTGCAAGGAATTTGACAGAAAGAATTACCCATGGACCTCCATAACTTAGCTCTCAATGGAAAGAGGCATTCATTTGGGTTGGGAATTTTTTAAGTATTGAAGATCACTTCTGCAATGAAATAAATTGATTTAGTTGGCCATGACTATAGTTCTAGTTGTCACATTGAAATTGTTTACTTGTAAAAATATACTTGAAGAGAGCGGGGTTAATCTTCTAAAGGTTCAAGTCCTAGTTGATATGATGCCCAGGAGAAGATATATATATGATTGTTTTGTATTATATATATTATTGTGTATTACATAGATTTGCAAGCATAATGAAGCATTATTTACAGCAATTTCTCTCTAATTTTACTTCTTAGCTATAGCAAAGAAATGTGCAAATGCCCGTGTCCCATATCTCCAAGGAAACTTTGAAATTGTGGGTTTGCCAAGTGGCATCTCTTGGAGAAAGCCAGATGGCAAAATCAAAAGACCAGCTGATTATGGCCAAAATCAAATTGATCAGATTATGAAAAAAAAATCTGAAATATGTTTTAAAATCCAAGAAGGAGACGAGGTGGAGATGGATGTTGGGGAGTCTGAACGTGTGGTTTTCGACAATAGCCTAACACATGAACCAACTTCTGTACCAACTTCTCTGCTAAAGATAGTAGATGAAATTGTGATAAAGCGGGCCATGGAGGGAGGAGAACAGATACAAGAGTCGGAGGTGGAGATGTTGGTAAAACTAAGGGAAGAAGAGTTCAAAGAAATAAAAGCAAAATTTCATGATTTATTCTCCCCTGATGCTAGTAAAGCCTTACACGAAAGCCAGTCCTTGAAGTATGGTAGCATTGTTGCTACATACACTTCATCACCAACAAAATTCTGGCTATTCTACCGGGTGTCCCAGAAAAGAGGTAACAGATTTGATCAGGGGTAGCGATAAGAATTTAGCTTGAATCGATGGGAAAGAATTTTTAACCTAATCCTCAATAGTTAACTTGAAGATAGCTACCTTGTTTGTTGATATTGGTGCTTTGAGAGTTGAAATATTAATCTTGAAATCTCAAACTTGCCTTCGCCTCCAAACCAGAGCTTTTGGGTTTTGGCCTAAGCTGTTAACCGCTGCGTTGTGGAATCTCCTGAATCATAGCGAAGTACAAACAAGGAACCTAAGTCTCCACAAAAGTTCTTGGCAACTCTTACCAGAAAGACAAACAATTTTTCTAGTGAGACTACCATGGTGATACAACAGCGGTTGAATGCACATTACAGAATAGAATAAAAGGTTAATCTATAATCTGACTGAAAAAATAACTATTTCAATCACGTATCTACTGCAAACCAATAAAGGAAATAAATTAAAGCTAGGAACCTGATTGATAGTCTTTGCGAGTTTTAAGGTTCTTAATGCAGGCATCTTTCGCAAAAGAGGGTGCTGGGAATTCCAGAATTCGGGTTTTACTTTGTGGTACTTCAAATAATTCGCTGTGTAGCATAGGAATCAAATGTCTTTCATAGCAGAATGTTTCGTGGCCCATGGCCGAAACCTCTAAAGCCTTATTTTTAAGGACCAATCAGACGGCGAATAAGCGTTTTTTCTAAATTTTACCTACCTTCATAAAACAACCAGGAAAAAGAAACTGTTTGAAATTTCCTGATTTTTTTATGAAGAAATCTACTCTCCAGATATTTGGGTATACAAATTTTGATGCCGATTAAAATATCTCTAGGTTTGGTGGAGTTATGGCCTTTTTTTCATGGACTTTTTTCGATAAAAATAGATGGCATGTCATGTGCAAGGTGTGCAGGTTGCAAAGGCCATTTTCCAAATTGGAGGAAGGGAAAGATAAGCATGTCCCCATGCATATAGACAGGAAACTTGGCATTAAACAATTCAATATATCGTGTTGGCAAGCACAAGAAACAGCAATAGGTATTGATAATTCTTGTTACACTAATAACATTGTTTTGTGCAGTGACTAAATAGGACTCCTTCTTAGTTTGCTCCAAGTCTCTTAGCCTTGACGATATGATTCCTAACAAAGTCTTTCACATTTGTCCATGTGCGTTTTCTGAGAATGATGTTCTCATCAATGCATTTTGTGGCATCTGATTTGCCAGGTGTTATTCCTTTACGGATTTGGTCAGCAAAGTGTGCAATTACAGCAGCTGATTCCTCTTTGGTCCACGGGTTCTTAACTGCTGTTCTTGATTTTGATTTTGAAGATGCTAAGAGGAAAGAAATTCAAAATAAATTCAAAAAGAAAATCTGCTTTGTGGAAATAGTAACGACTTGCAATCAAACCGAATGTTGAATGCAGTATTAGCAGTCTTGTTTCCATTAATTGTCTACAATATCACATACCTGTCCGCACAACAAATCATGTCCTCCCCTTGCTTCTTTCAGTTTATATCAAGTTTGATTTCTCGGTTACTCTGAAAGAAGCACAGAATCCACGGGCCAAATAGTGATATACTTTACAAATAACTACAAATATCACTCACCGCTAATCTCTACATTTTGTGGGATTTCTTCCACCAAAGCTTCCTCATTTACCGGTTCATTTTCGATTGTCCTGTGACTATCAGCGTTATCTTCAGCATCATCGTCGTCATCAGTTTCGGATCCATCGATTGGCAGCTCTATGAAACAGAAATATAAAAAAATCAGACACTGAGGAGAGTGATTTGTTCAAAAATGATAAATATTCCAGTGTATACTAGTAATGGGACATCGTTTTGGCTACCTTATAGGCAATTAATTCTGAAGGGTTTCTTTATTTCAACCAATAAAATGAAAACCAACAGTCCTGTTGAAGGAAATTCATAATTGGTAGAAGCTCTGTGGGAGCCATTCATTACCCTTGTGTCTGCAATTTACCAGAACAAATATATGTCTCCCCTGTCTCCTACTTTTATTGTAGAATTGGTCTAAACTGTGTCAGCAATTAAGATGACGAGCAACCATTGTCAAAATCAAAGAAGACACGAGTTAGCCTAAACTGCTGTTTACACCTTGAGGGAAAATGCTTTCAATGAAGTCAGGATGGGAGTAGAATGCTGACAAATCGACTGCATAACCTAGGAAAATATACGTATCATACCAAGAAAGTCCCCTTTAAATCTTTTGAATGGTTAGTTAGTGTAAATTGGTGCATCGATGTGACTGCGACGGAAGCACTGATCACTACGGCGAAGAGGATTCCCCAAGTTTCCTACTAGTTGCTAACACTCCCCTCAAACCTCCTTCCTGTTTGTGGAATGGTCAAATATCGAGTCTACAGCTTACAAACATCAATCACTTATAATGGCTTTTAAGGGGGCTTATTTTGAATTGCCTATTCGATCTTATAACATACAGCCCCAGATCTAATAACATAATTTACCTCTCGTATCAAATACCATCTCACTTTTGGTATTCTCAAGAATTCTATTCTAGTTGTGAATTTAGAATGAAAACCGGAACAGGCAGGACTTCAGTCTCCCAATTATTTTCGGAAACTTTTTGTCAATACAAAACTGATATGGACACTTAAATATGGATAAGAAGCTGCTTAGGTCATACTTACCATCAACAGTGATATCCTGCAATTTCTTTCCAGCCCATTTGGATGCTTTCCCTTCGTCAACTGCAAGTAGCAGACGGCTAACTTTTGAAAGCTCAATGGTGTGGTCATGCAATCTGTAGAAATCTTTGTGAACGCTTAAGTCATGCCCCATGTGCCTTGCCAGCCATTCCATCTCGTTTTCATTTAGATCAACAATTTGGCTCACAGTGGCGATGTATTTCCGCAATTTGGTACTCTTGACCGCAGCTGGGTTCACTAGCCCAACTCTGTTCACAACCGCAGCCAAACAGTCATGGCCTCGAAGATGCCTCAGAGAATCCCTGGTTGGGGCTGCAAAGACATATTTGTTTTCGCGTTTGACGCCTACCATAGATCTGTACTTGATGAGTGCATTCATTGACTTTACAATTTCTGATGTGAGGATGAGTGGCACCTTTCTGCCTCTCTTACCTCTAATATTTACCATGTCGAGTCTAAAAAAGTAAATATCAATAGAATTGTAAATATCATCATACATACTCTCATACACATCCTAACCAATTCCCTAATCGCAAAGAAGCATCTCTTTTGGCTCAGTTCCTTCAATCAAATGGCATATTTTACTTGTTATTTCAATAGTATGCAGTTTTCAATACAAAGGATGTGGTTCAAGAACATATTATCTGACATTTTATGGCTCCATGGGGTTTTAGGAAGCAATCATTCAGTTGGAGTGATTGTTATCCAGGAAAAGCATCAACTAAACTCTAACATTATTCTGTGGCAGCAAGCAGATGGCAATGACATATGAAACGTTTGTGCTTCCAGTAGTGTTACACTACCCCTCCCTCGCACTTATACTTTTGTGAAGAAACAATCTACCCAGGTCATCCTCGTTCCAGACCTGCACCCCACTTGTAAATTTTGAGCTTCTCAAATGTGCAACATGTGGAATCACCTTTCCAAAATTGTGCTTATGATTGTATTTTTCATATTATAAATTTTCTATGACTCTTAAATAGTTTGTGATGTTACTGACAGTCAAAAATTACAGGCACTTCTTTTATTAAGATTCAGTAAATTTTTCATCCACCCCATTTAGTCCAGCCTCCCTGCCTATTCCGTATATTTGAGTTTACCCTAGGAATTCAAGAAACTTTTGTATTTCAGAGCGGACAGACATCAATCTTACATCCTCTGCAAGCCTGTTTTTTATTGACTTCAAATATCTTGCAAATATTTACCAAACATTGAGCCATGGTGTAAGTTACTGCTTGTAAATGTACTTGAACAATTTACAAATTCAATAGAAAATATCGGCTAAAGGTTTGACCCATTTCAAGTCATGTAATCAATCTCTTGATAAAACATGTTTTGATTTCTTTAACATACTTCGTGCCATTCAAAGTTGTGCCATGAAAGGAAAAAGTAGCATAATACTGAAACTTCCCAAGAGTATGTTCACATGACTTGAAATGGGTAAAACAAACGTTAGCCGATTAGGTCTATCCGCTACCATGAATCAAATATGACTTATAACATAGTACACACTTGAATTCTTCAAATATGAAATTGATATTGTAACAATTTCTGATTAAGGATGAATAATTTTAGGAAATGGGCTCTTGAATGATGCATAAATGATGTCAGTACAATCTGACAAAGTTTCTATGATTCTTTGGAGACCAAACCATTTTTTCACCTCAGTAGTCAAATTCCTCTCAATTTCCATCCTTCAATTGATGCCTGTCTGACACTGATTTGATAAGAGACAGAAAACTTACAGTTGAAAACATTTTTCTGTCTACTTTTTGGAGCACTGAGACTCCCATTTAAAAATAAAGTGCAAAATAACTCAAACTAATTTGTCAAAACGAAGTGCCAGTAAATATTCACAAAATGGTATGCAAGGCCGCTTACCTTCTGCATAGTTCTTTTTCAAGCGGCTGAAGCGATTCGTAGACATCGTCCAGTTGAAAATCTTGCCACTTTGGCCTATTTACAAACTCTTCAATGGTTATCTTTGTACCTTCATTTCCTCGCCGTTTATTGAAAGTAATAAGTCGTGATGCTGTCAGCTCAGCGAGATCCCTCCACTCCTGCAAAGAAGGGTTCTGAGCCAGACGCCTGATTACCAGTGGTATTTCCGTAGTTATGTGTTCTCGCAGCTTTAACAAGTCAGATGTCAATGGCAGAACATCTGGTCTTTGAAAATTTTTATCTCCAAGTGATCTGACAGCTACAGAGCTGATCTTGTTTTTCCACTCTAGGTCAAACAATTGCAAGAATCCAGTGGCATTCTCGACATCTTCCTTACAGCGCTCCCTTAAGGCTTGACCTCTAAGCAAAATTGCTACTTTTTTGAGGTCATAGCCTATATTAAGAGCCAATCCTGGCTTTTTGAATGAAGAATTCAAATTGAAACCTGCCTCTGTATAATCAGCAAGTGATTTCACTGATTCAACAACGAGGTCAAAATGCTCTGGGCTTACATAAAAGCCTAGAGTTGATGAATCATTTGAATAACGATCTCGTAATTCCAATAGCAGCCTTCCAAGGGATCGCATTCTCTGCGAGATGTAACTCATTTTTGAAGCATTTCCTTTTTCTAGCAGTGAGCTGCCTACCATCAAGATAAGTTTATCTGATTTAACTGCTCTTGCAACTTCATCACACTTCATGGAGCTTAAAACCGTCGATTCTAGTCCTTTACTGGCACCATGTGGGACACGGTTTGGAAATAACAGCAGTTCACTTTCATACTGGAGTTTGCGGTGGGAAGTTTGGCTTTCATCTTCCATTGCCGTTTTCTCATCCTTCAAAGGACAATGTCGTACATGACGCCAAAGGTCATCTTTTCTTATAAATGCCAAGCAGTGTAAGCATGGCTTGAATGATGAAGCATTAACATTCTCTCCTGGACCTGGACGTCTGTACACTTTAAGCTCTCCACCAGTCTTTAAGACAGAAAGATTGTGGTAGAAATCCCCTTTAAAACGCAGCCTATCCAGTTCCAATGACCGCTTCTTTCTATTATCAGGAGACTTTTGATCTATTGCCAAGATCTTTGCAACTTCTGTCTCTTGCTTGTGAACTGTCACTATATGTCTTCCAATCTTGAGACATTTGGAATTGCAGAAGAAACAAACATGTGACTTATCATACAGCCGATCCCCATGCTCATTCTTTGTTGCAACAGGTATGATGATCTCTAAAAGTATAAGCAATACTTCATTAGTCTACAGGTTACCATTGGAAAGTAATTGTTTTCATCAGACGGCAGCCATGTGAAACAAGAGGCACACCAGAAAACAAATTTTGACAAAAGCCATTTTCCTATGATTAACCCTCTATAGGATAATCACTGGTTTTTGGCTATGGGGTTTAGGGAATATAACGTTTAGTTTGGTGGTTTATGTCAAAACTCAACTAAACTCAGCAGAAATTGTTGGGGAAATAATCCAGGAATAGAAATGAACAATGATCATTGATAGGGATAATGAAATTTAGCCCTATTCCACTTGCGCCAAAAAACAAAGAAATTAAAACCAAACCTTACAGACATTAAATCCAGTTGATTTGCCCATTATAATGTCCATATTTCATAAATTACAATTGTTGTATTTGAAAAGAAAAGAGAGCAATGGACGTAAGTCTCATTATTACCCCTTTTGTTGTTTCAGAGAAAAAGTATTGGGAGGCGAAGGCCTCCCATTGCCAAAACATCAAAAAGATACCCTATGAAGAATAGAGAGATATTCTTGTCAATTTCTTCTGTGCAAAACCTCTCTTTTAAAATTGTTCATCATGATGAGTAGCCGTAATATCCAAGAACAAATGTAAAAATATTGGAGTTTACTTCCTTGAGTCCGTTCCTGTTTTATTTATAATGAGATGTCGGTGTTACTTGTTGATTATTGAAAAGACTGACCTGGGGTGGAAATTGTTCTTGGTGATTTGCTCGCACATTTTGATGTCAATTTTGATGCTGATTCTGGAGTTGCTTTTGATGTCGATTCAGGAGCTGATCTTGAGGTGGATTCTGACGAGGATTCTGAACAGGAAGACTCAGCTTCTGATTGTTCACCATTATAGTCTGGNGTTGGGGAAATAATCCAGGAATAGAAATGAACAATGATCATTGATAGGGATAATGAAATTTAGCCCTATTCCACTTGCGCCAAAAAACAAAGAAATTAAAACCAAACCTTACAGACATTAAATCCAGTTGATTTGCCCATTATAATGTCCATATTTCATAAATTACAATTGTTGTATTTGAAAAGAAAAGAGAGCAATGGACGTAAGTCTCATTATTACCCCTTTTGTTGTTTCAGAGAAAAAGTATTGGGAGGCGAAGGCCTCCCATTGCCAAAACATCAAAAAGATACCCTATGAAGAATAGAGAGATATTCTTGTCAATTTCTTCTGTGCAAAACCTCTCTTTTAAAATTGTCATCATGATGAGTAGCCGTAATATCCAAGAACAAATGTAAAAATATTGGAGTTTACTTCCTTGAGTCCGTTCCTGTTTTATTTATTATGAGATGTCGGTGTTACTGTTGATTATTGAAAAGACTGACCTGGGGTGGAAATTGTTCTTGGTGATTTGCTCGCACATTTTGATGTCAATTTTGATGCTGATTCTGGAGTTGCTTTTGATGTCGATTCAGGAGCTGATCTTGAGGTGGATTCTGACGAGGATTCTGAACAGGAAGACTCAGCTTCTGATTGTTCACCATTATAGTCTGGGTCATCCTCATTTGTCTCTTCAAGTACAGAGTTATCAAGTGCTACACCTTCTGATTGTTGACCATTATAGTCTGGGTCATCTTCATTTGTCTCTTCAAGTACAGAGTTATCAAGTGCTTCACCTTCCTAAAAAGAGAAGAAGGAAATTGTGTCTTTATTCAAACATGAAGGCTAAATTCATGGAATTTTTGGCAATGAGTACAAAAAGAAAAGTAGGTCGTGCAATGTGCTTTATAAATCATCTTAAAAATTTCAGCACCTTGGTCGAGCTGGAAACAATTCTTAAAATCTAGTTGAAAATATTCGAAATATATAAATAAACTAGCACAGCAGTCAGCGTTTCGGCATAAGCCTTCTTCAGTAGTGACTTCTCACCAGAGCATACGTATCAATTTCGAATTATGATACAAATACAATACCCTAAGAGGGATCACTTATCACAATTGTTTTTGTATTTATATTGTATTTCAAAATTGTTATGTATGCTCTGGTGAGAAGTCACTACTGTCACTACAATTTACAGCCGATTTGGGCATATGAGGTCACAGATTCTAAGTTAAGATCTCATCTATAGCATAAAGTTGAATAAAACATTTTGAAAAAAGAATCCTTTGCAGGATCTGTTCAAACACTAAAATTGTTTCAGACACCATGTATGCACATATATGTAGTAGTACAATTGTTAAACATTTTGGCAAAATAATTTTCAATAGTGAACTTGTCAAACAAGATACAGCTTGCAAATCAATCTTGAAATAAAATAACGAAATAGAAAACAAAAGCCTTTGGGGACATAACCTTATACAATGTCGTATAACTGATAGGCTAACGGGGAGAACTAGGATGCGGGAAGAATGCAGACAATATGGATGCGGGAAGGATGCGGGAAGGATGCAGCTGGACTGCTCTATCGTAAAGTATTTAAACACTAGGCATTTTGATTAATAGATTTTATTTTGCTTAAATTCTAAAGATATAAATATTTGCTAGTTCAATTGCAACCCTCTTTGAAATTTGCAAATGTCAAAAAGTTTGCAAAACGAAGCCATGAGATAGGTATTGAGATAAATACAATACAACTAAAATAGCTTTGGAGCTAATTTCAAAATATTGACCACATTATTTGACCATTCTCGCTGCAGCATCGAAAGCTGCATCACAATACTTCAATCTTTGTTTCCACTGGTAGAAGGTTGATGAACTACATGACTATCTGCACGAACATTTATTTTCTCCAATGTTCCTTAATGCTTGCACAAATCAATAACATTGAGAAACACGCTTGACCAATAAATAAGGGCAAACTAGGCTTGGAACCTGGTCAGGTCATATTTCTTGCTCAAATATTTTTCCTTAAAATTGTGTTAAGTCTGATCCTGTCATCTCTTAAAAACTCAATATTTACCTCTCTATCAGAGTCTGTATTAACAACGTCCAGAAAGTCACCATGAATGCCTGAGTCATTCTTTACATTGACCTACAACAATAAGATCAATTTTTCGTCAATATGAGTCATCCACCAAAAAAGATAGACACTGTGATTGTTGCAGTGGTATGCTATGACTGAAAAACTTGGTGGATTATTGATAACTGAAGAGGTGGGACATCCTTGCCCAAAATTTCAGCAAACTATATAAATATGCCTGTCAGCATGAAATTGGTTGGCAAAAAAGAAGCAAAGGGTGGTTTAGGATGCTTTTAAGTCTCAGGTAATCAATTACATGCAGTAAAATGAGATTTCAGCTTGAATTCAACAGTTGGACTAGACAATCAATTAAAATATTTGTAAAATTTACCTCATTTCCATCATCACTATGATCACTATCATCACCACCATCAAAATCATCATAATCTCTAAACTGAAAAAGATCTTCATCTTCACAACGATCAGTAGCTATTCTCAGAACTTCTGTGTGCCGCTGAAACAGGATTGAGCAACATAAAAAGTACTGGAACAGTTTAAATTGATGGTCCTAATCACGTTTAAAAACTGGTCCAATTATGCTTAATTGTCTCAATTTATACTACGAACAGGTCTACATTGTTTCTGGAGCTAACTTATTGTAGTAAAGTAGAAACTATCAATTTGTTAGAATAGAACTATGTCACTGTCTAATATGAGGCAGATTCAGAGGGTCAATTCTATAGATAAATATAAATAAAGGTGGTTGAGTAAAACCGTCATTGACAGCATTGAAAATGCGCAATTCGATGAATAAGATGTTTATCTTGCTAAAAAACAATGCTGTGTCTAAGTGATGAGTGATTTCTTTGTTCTATTTATAGAGGAGCATTGCACACTATCTAAATAAAACAAAATTGTGTAAAAGGTCCGGTGAATGCATACAGTATATAACTCAACCATATTTCTGCCAGTGAACCTTGTCATTGTATTACAAGCTATACTGATTCAATAATTTCAACATTCGGACAAAATTAGATAAATAGATTGGCTGATAAGAACTTCTTTGACATACAAATGTTTTTAGAACAACTTCTTTGCATTTTTCTTCGGAACTTTTGCTGATCAGTAAACAAGAGCAAATTTACCACAGCTGGCATCAGCCAAATTTCCATATTTACCTTTATACTAATATCTTCACTTCTTTCAAGCACTTGGAATGCCTAAAATATAACAATTGAAGATTGCAATTATTATTTGACCACAAAAGATCTGCACTCCAAGATTCAAATTTTACATTTCCTCATCTCAATCTAGTCAATGTCTCTCACATACATCACAGCGTCTCCCTTGCTTGTTGACGTAAATTTGTTCCTTCTTTCTTCACTCTAGAGCTAAACACATATACCCATTCCAGCAAAAAACATTCAGTTCCCTTCCCTTTTATCACAGTCCCTCACAGTTTTTTTTCAATCCTTCAGCCATTGCTGTGGCACAGTGGTGTAATGTTCTGACTTTGCAGCCAGAATAGTTGGGGTTCGATACCCGGTACAGCTCCACCACTTGAGCGTCATGACAAAGGGGTTGCGGACTCGATTAGCGCTTAGCTACTTCTGTGATACCCACACTTGGTGCTAANGCAATTCGATGAATAAGATGTTTATCTTGCTAAAAAACAATGCTGTGTCTAAGTGATGAGTGATTTCTTTGTTCTATTTATAGAGGAGCATTGCACACTATCTAAATAAAACAAAATTGTGTAAAAGGTCCGGTGAATGCATACAGTATATAACTCAACCATATTTCTGCCAGTGAACCTTGTCATTGTATTACAAGCTATACTGATTCAATAATTTCAACATTCGGACAAAATTAGATAAATAGATTGGCTGATAAGAACTTCTTTGACATACAAATGTTTTTAGAACAACTTCTTTGCATTTTTCTTCGGAACTTTTGCTGATCAGTAAACAAGCGCAAATTTACCACAGCTGGCATCAGCCAAATTTCCATATTTACCTTTATACTAATATCTTCACTTCTTTCAAGCACTTGGAATGCCTAAAATATAACAATTGAAGATTGCAATTATTATTTGACCACAAAAGATCTGCACTCCAAGATTCAAATTTTACATTTCCTCATCTCAATCTAGTCAATGTCTCTCACATACATCACAACGTCTCCCTTGCTTGTTGACGTAAATTTGTTCCTTCTTTCTTCACTCTAGAGCTAAACACATATACCCATTCCAGCAAAAAAACATTCAGTTCCCTTCCCTTTTATCACAGTCCCTCACAGTTTTTTTTCAATCCTTCAGCCATTGCTGTGGCACAGTGGTGTAATGTTCTGACTTTGCAGCCAGAATAGTTGGGGTTCGATACCCGGTACAGCTCCACCACTTGAGCGTCATGACAAAGGGGTTGCGGACTCGATTAGCGCTTAGCTACTTCTGTGATACCCACAATTGGTGCTAAAACCGCAACTTCACCTTAATCTTCACATTGCGAGTATTAATAGTGTATGCCTGATTCAGCATAAAGCCACTCAAATGTTTTGAAACCAGGGAATACATACTAATACTGCAAAGTATAGTGCTCCATAACATTTTCAAGTTTTGTATGGGACGTAAAAAATCCTGAGAAAGCAAAAACCATAAAAGCACTCAGCTCACATTGTCAATCTTGCATGAATTGTAATCACGAATAGCATCAATGGGTTCTTCAACATCTGACTCCCAAACAACATCCACTTCATTCTGAGCAAAAAGAAACAATACGTATACTCTAACAACTTCTGTTTAATAACAAATAACAAAATAAATAAGATACTCAAATAACAACTGACTGCTTTTTCTGTAATTTGAAAATTGGATTAATGTATGATGTACATGTTTTACCCCCAAACAATAAGATCATATTGTAAGAAGGACAGAAACAACGCATTGTACAGGAAGATTAAAACATCCAAATGGTAATAAGTTCCTCATTTTTAAAAACATTCCCCACGTTCTAGCTAATATTTCAGAGAGTTCACTGAGATGCTATTTCCAGATTTGATGCTCATCCAGAGAATCAGAAGGAACATTAACAGATGAAGAATAACGAAGCTAAATATTTAACAATTATTGGAAAGGAGCTCTACAATTTTAAGGGCAAGCCAGAAATAGTGGCCATTAACCTTAAAGCGCCTATGAAGTGAAAAAATTCATATGGTTTTTTTCATGAAAAAATATAATTTAGGCTTCGCTGATCATTGACCTGCCAAAAGTTTTTTTTTTGGTGCGCGGGAAGGTTCTTTTTTCGAAACATGAAACTGCACAGTAGCTGTGACAACTCGCGCTCTTCGTTGGGAATCCGTGACGTCACATGATTTGCATGATTTGCATAGAAACCGCACAGTCAAGCAAAAACAACACGCTTTCGCCATTAACTAAGAACGCACGCGACGAAGTTTTTAATATTTCATTCACGAAAAGCAAAAGATGGCTGGAATTGACTTTGAATATTCACCAAGCGAACTCAGCGAAGATGAGAGCCTTTCAGAGGCTGAAGAAGTAAATGATGTGCTGACAGTAAACTCAGTGAATGTGCCCTATCAGAATGAGCCATTGGCATTAGGCCCACAGGTCGAAGATGAACATGAAGCAGACGAGGAAGTTGATGAAGATGGCCTTTCATTCGAAACGATTGAGGCTCGTTATGAAAAGGTTGAACCAGTTGCCCGATGGTTAGTACCTTTATTTTATTATCGAATTTTAATATGGAATCTCAACGACGGTTACATCGGGCTACATGAAAAAGGCCATGGGATTTTGGGGAGTTCCTCAAATGTCAAACACAGCATTTGTTTACTTTAGGCCCGACAGGAAAGTTTCAAACAATAAGTTGCTTCCATTCTTTGAATGATTGCCTCTTCTTTCAAATCAGTGCATCTTTCTCTAAGTAAATCTGGTAGAGGTTTTACAAAAACAAACCACTGCTTATCTCCACCGTTTTAGGGCTGTTCAGTCTCTTTTCCACTGGGACAGTTTTTTCTAGAAATTTTTTTAACCCCCTTTCAGGTGTAGATGTACAAGCTGCAGTGATCAGTTTCTGGTTGGGGCAAGAGAATACAGATGCTGTTGGGATGTGCAGGAAGCCCTTGGCAAGCTAACTTTTGAAGGAATAGCAGAGGAAACCCCGTGTGTGACAATGCACCCTGATTACAAGGCTTTGACCAATCATACTGTGTTGAAGCAGGTTGGACCATTATTAAAAGACAGAAATGGACGGGGATATAGGCGCCGTGGAAATCAATCCGAAAATGAGTGAGTAGTTATAAGTTCTTAACTTCTAGACTAAATGTACAATATCACAAGGCGTATAGAATTCAGAGCTCAACAATTTATTTGAGTTAAACATGTTTCTCAAAACACTGTCCTCCTTTCCATTTACCATATTCAAACATAAAGTTACCAATGCGCGACACCTACGGTTTAAACAAATATATATAATACTAAAAAAAAATGGAATATCTTTTTATGTGTTATGTTTTAATGATTAATCTTTCTTTTGTAGTTATGCTAGAGCTGTTGGGTACAGATGGATTGCTAGGTGGCTTTTTGGATATATGGGCTGGGATAATACCAGACCCTTACCAGCTTGCATATATCATGAATTGCGGACGAGGTTTCCCGCTGCTAATTCTACTGGCTACAAAACAACTCAGCAGCGAGAGTGAATAAAAGAACTTAAAATTGAACACTACTTTTGCAGACCTGTATGTGCTTTTTGTATATTTTGCTTGAAATCTGATTTTGATAGTTTGTAATTGCTGCGAGTTTTCACTGGAACAAGTTCTAGCATATCAACGTACTTGCTAAGGTCAACAAAACATCTAAGAAAAAAGTCAGTCATCATCAGGGCAACGCCCTCTTGGGTGCCCTTTTAATAATCTGCCACATTTCCTGCATTTCCGTGGTTGCTTAGTTCGTGCTTGTGCTTCCCTAGCTGCATCTCGTTGACGTTGCTCCTCCAATAACATTTCTTGTTCTTCCACTAAAAAGTAGTATAATCAGTTATCAGGAGTTAAAAATTACCAATATTTTTCATAAAAAACAATACTCAATCCCTTTTGAAATAGCAGTAAAATTAATGATGCATGATAATACAATATTTAGAAAGAAAGTAACTAAACACATAACAACTGTTTCCCATGCAAATACCAAGATAACATATATATATACCAAAAGACACTTGTAGATGTGTAAGTTTGATCCGTTCTGGATGCTGCTTTTGTTTGGACCCAATAATTTTCAATTAATTTTCATGAAACGTCTGGTTTTCATTTGTACAAATTATTTATGATTCTTGAAAGTACTTTGTAACAGTATTTCCCAATGCATTGATTAAAAAAGAAATAGGCACAAGAAAGTGTACTTTACCTGCAGGGAACGCCACAACATTGGTAGATTCTCTTGTCTGGTATTTTATGATAGCTTCTTCTCTGCTTAAACGATTGTCAAATTTTGAGCAAAGGGGTTTAGGGACATCTTTTTCATGTTTCTTGAATGTTGCAGCAAGAGTTTCTGATTCCGTATTAAATAATGTGTCTTTTATTTCTTGTACATATGCTACAAAACAAGATGTAATATGTTTTTGCCTTTGAAATTCTATGTACATTAGTAGTCTCAGAGATCTTTGATTTTTTATGTTTTTGTAGACTGTCTATCAACAGCAGATAAAAAGAATGGGAATGATGCATCTATGCATATACAGGATTGAAAATTGAAGGATGGAAGGCAGCAGGTCATGCCATTAAAGTCTGATATAGAGGACATGTCTGTTGAAAAATTGGTATCATAAGATTAAAGCTGACGGACTGAGTAATAAGTGTGAAAAAGTTATATACCATATGTGGCCGGAACTGAGATTTTGCGAACCATTTCCTCTCCAAGTTTGAACTTTGGATAAACCACATGGTAGTAGTCTTTACCCTGCTTGGTCTGCATTGTTTCTCTCTGGAGATTTTCATTAAAATGACAAATGGCCAAAATTTGCCTGAAAAACAAATAAATGAATACAGTACAGGCCATTTGTCAGTTAGCTTCATTTTCTAACAAATGGAAAGCAAAAGAAAGGTTTTCAACTTTGCAGTCTTTCTTCGTGTATATATATATATATACTTATCATTCTTTTCTTGTAGCCTGTCCTTTACATTCAGATTTCGCAATGAAACACCCTGGACTAATTTCTTGATATTATATTACAAAAATAATACTATGAGTTTGCATATGCAGACAAAAGGACAACAATGTTTTTTATACATACATTTTTTATGAAGAGCACAAACCCCCACTCAATCCCAGTGGTGATGTGGAATAAAAATTTGATATGATGATTGTTTCTTGTGATTTCAGGGTATTCTTCAAAACCAGGTAGGTTCTAAAAAAATTCCCATGTATCCAAAGCCAGTTCAGGACCTTGCAATAAGTCTAAAATTAATTTGGTCCTTACCAAAAATGGAAATATTCTCACCTGCACTTTGAGCCCAGATAGGAAAAGCATATCATCTTTGGATGCCAATGATTCAGAGTTGAGTGGAACCCTTCTATGCAGCTTGTCTGTGCATCACCTGACATTTTACCAATGTCCCTTGTCAATTGCTTGTCATTGATAATAGCATTGAGCTTGTCAAATGCTTTGCTTCCTACAAAAAAGAGTAATCTTTATTTAAAACACAGTAACCCTCCTTGGAAATATTTTTCCAAATTAATTTTTGTGGTTGTCTTGCTTGTTTCAATTCCAATTTTGAAGAGCAGATACTACCTGGCCAGACTGCGGAAGGAAAGGGGTGAGGAGTTAGGAGTGAGGGGTTGGGATCAAACCAACTAATAAGAAACCTAATGACAACGCTTAGGTTTCCTATACAATAGCTTGTTATGAGGTAGGCAAGAACTCCTTTGGGGGACATTGTTTAAATCACAAACAAGTGAAATAATCAGTTTGACCAATTGTTTTTAATTTTGTTGCCTTGGTTATTGAATATTAGTTTCCACATAAGTGATCTGAAACACAGTAGGGTAGGACATAAACTATACAGCAACCAACAACCAAATAAATCACATATTTCTTGTATATATTACCTATTTTGATCCACAATCTTGGCTCTAATTCTTCATGGGCACACCTTGGAAAGAGGTCAGTCCCGTGGTTTTCATGTTTATTAGCAATATGCCTAATCAGTGATTCCCATTTTGCGATGATGAGCTCCTTGAAACCTTGTCTACTTGAAGTGGCACACCAGTACAGATGATTTCGTATTGCTTGCAACCACTCCTTTAGCTTTTCACAATCCTTGTCTTTGCTTGCCTTAACAATTTTCTTCGTAATAGATCTGGCTAAATGCCAGATGTCAAAATAATGTGCAATTTCTGGGTGCTGCTCTCGAAGCCACTTTGCAATCCCAGTATGCCTGTCTGATGTGAATTCAGGAACTGGCACTCCTGCATCCAAAAGGTATTGCAAACATCTCTTTGCCCCCTCCAGTTCCATAGCTGTACTGCTACCAACTTGATTAGACTGAAATGAAAATGAAGGTCCTTCCAATGTGTGTACTATATAAATCAAATTGATTAAAACAAAAAGACAGAGATTGCGTTATTCAAACTTTGTACACAGCGCTGCAAAACAACAAAATTAAATCAATAAAAGGAAGGGGGAGGAATGAGATGTATATATACAGTTTGAACCTGCCTTGCATTTTTGATAGGTGAGGTCACATTACTCTGCTTGAAAAATGCTTTGTATATTGCATCTCTATGCAAAGATCAACTGTAACTGATGAAAAATTCAATTTGAAGTCTTTTGTTTGTTTGCGTCCTACAACTCCCACACATGGAACTTTTGTTTACATTTTAATTGGTGCAGCCACTTTCTACATTTAGAATATACTTGCAAATATGGCAACGGAACAACAAAATTTACTTTCCTTCTGGGGTGCTAGGGTTGCAAGAGATGCAATAAATGAGATCAACATTTACCTGAAGAAGCTCAAAGTGGACTATTTTCATAACAGATGCACAAAACATTGTATAAGTGCCATATTTCGCTGAGTGGCCCATAGAGTCAAAGCGACCATCTCCTGACCAAGACAAATCTCCACTGCTTCTGACGATCCTCATAAGGCGCTCTTGATACGTTTCCCAATGATGCAATATGGCTGGGAACAAGAAATTCCTTTGATGCGAGAAGAATGTTCTAGCTCTGTACGCACAAAGACCCATATGCTTCATTATCAGCAAAAGTTTGCTAATTGACCCTCCTGCAACCAAAGTGCCAAAACTGAGGAGGACATTCCCAGCAGGATGACGGCCAAGGGTAAAAGGCTGACTATGCCAGTGAAAGGACTTATTGCAGTGACTGCACTTTTGCACAGCAGTTATCATGGTGCCATTTTTCCACATCTTGACAGAAGGGTTCTCATTTTGACAGCAGAAGCAAAACATTGTAAACAGCTGGAGCAGCTTTGAGCAAAATACAATGAACTTTGGCTCCTCGTGTATTTGCATATTTGGGTCCATCCTGAAAAACAAAAAATTATAAATCTGTGATATATGTAGCTTTTAACTGCTATCAGATTTTTCTAGAAAAATTTCAAAAAAATATGAACATTCTTAATCTAACCTTCCTTATCCAAAGTAAGACCTCGTTTGTGAATGTTATTTGATTTAGTGTCAGTACCAAGGAAACCACACTTTGGTTCACACTGGACTATCTAACTGTATGTCACTACACTAACTGTGGAAACTAGGATTGACTCAGAACAGGACTGAATGCGGAATAAAAAACAATTCACCTCTGGTACTGCTACTACCTGTGTTTCTGGCATATGTTGAACTGAGTGACAAAACTACACAAATATTCATATTCCATGCAAAAATGTTCCTAAACTGGCATTGAGATGTGTTACCTTATCTCATGTTTTGAATGCTCGTCATCCTCTGGTTCCTCATCATCACTATCCCCTTCTCCGTCGTAATCTTCATCTGAGTCGTCCATTACCATTGACTCTTCCTGCGCATCTTCAAAATTTTCCACAAATTCATCATTCACTTCCATCCCTTCTATCTCTGCATCTTCTCCTTCTGCATTTGCATAATCAAGTGTTTCGCGTATCTATGGTTAGAATTGATCTTTAAAATTGTGTTGAGTCAAACTTAAAAAAAAAACCCAACATGCTGAACAAAGATTATATAAATAGATTGATTTGAAACCTTACATACAAAATTCTACAAAAAAGAATACCCTCAAGCAGACTATGATAGTAAATAAGCCAGAGTTGACCGCAATTAGATTCGGTAACAGCCGCTACGTATAAATGGTAGAAAGTGGAGGCTGAAAAGTGGAGGCTCAAGCGACTTGCTAAAATTTTATTAGTTTTATCAACTTTCCAGAGTAAATATATATGAAGCATGATCACTCAAATATTTGATTGAACCATGATATGTTTTGCAGAAGCATAAAATGGATCCAGTGTTCAGTTTCATTAAATTTACCAACCAGGCTACTCTGAGGGTAAACTTCTACCTTTGAAAACCCTCCACACAAGGCTTATATTTTTATTTATCTATCTACACAACTTCCTGTATTATAAGAGCAGCAGTCTTACATTCTGATATTTTTGTTTCCATTCCTCCTTCGACGTTCTTTCCCGGCTGAGGTATTGCTGGTACTTCCTGAGTTTCTTTTGCAGTTCAGGGCATCTTGCACAGGGTTGTTGAAATCCTGTTTCGTTAGGGTTTTGCTCCTCAATACTTTCTTCCAAATATTCATTATTTTCTGGCTCTGGGACGACTGGGGCTGACATTGTGGCGAGGGAAGTGCGGCAGACCTGAAAAAGGCAACAAAATGACTTTGATTACACATTGACTGCTGTAGACAGATAACGAATGAAAAATTAACTAAAAAATAGCAGAAATAAAGGTTGATGAAAATATCTTATTAAATAGCACGAGCTCGCATCTTGTCTACTAGAGGACGAATGTTAAAAAGGGGCCTAAACCCAAGATCAGGATCAAGATCACGAGAAAATAAATAGGCCTAAAGGACAGTGGAAGCACTTACTTGTCTGCGTGCACGAGCGGATGGCACAGAAGCTGCTTCATCCACACCATCTTCAGTGGGTACTGCCCCCAACACAAGTATTTTCTTTAATTTTGTCGATGACTCTGTCCCATCCAAAGAAATATCTTGTCTTCTCGTAAAACAAGTTGGAAGAAAATGCATCGAGCACAAAAATGACGTATCAGTCGGTGTAAATCCAAGTCTGTGTTTCCCCACAAACTTTGTCCACTTCTGACGATTTTCTGGATTTTTAGGAAATTTATGCATTGATATTCCCTCCGTATATGATGTGTTGGTACAGCTGACATTATTTGGCAGCCCAGCAACGCAATACCTTCCTCCTCTACGGGTTGTCGTGCGAGCAGGTTTCTGAAACTCGGCCATCTTCACGTTCCAACCACTGATTGTCTTGACTTCATCAACAGAGCGCGCAAACCATGTGACGTCACGACACAATGCTGTTGTTGTCACAAGGAATTTGCCAAATGACGCATTTTCGACGTTAATTTTAGACTTCTTCCGCTTGGTATGTATGATGTACATGTTTTACCCCCAAACAATAAGATCATATTGTAAGAAGGACAGAAACAACGCATTGTACAGGAAGATTAAAACATCCAAATGGTAATAAGTTCCTCATTTTCAAAAACATTCCCCACGTTCTAGCTAATATTTCAGAGAGTTCACTGAGATGCTATTTCCAGATTTGATGCTCATCCAGAGAATCAGAAGGAACATTAACAGATGAAGAATAACGAAGCTAAATATTTAACAATTATTGGAAAGGAGCTCTACAATTTTAAGGGCAAGCCAGAAATAGTGGCCATTAACCTTAAACAATCATAACTCTATCAATTAAGTAACTGGTGCTAAAAGAATTTTAAAAATCTGAATTACAGGAACATCCAGTATCCAAATTCTCAAGCAAATATTGAAGATTTCAATGCAGATATAATTACATAACTTTGCAAAAAGAAGAGTACAATTTACAAAGACGGTTTTAGCTGAAGGAGTTTGCATCTCTGCAGAAAGTAGTAGGAGTTTAAGTACATACGTAATTTATAATAAACGTAAGTGCTCAATGTACACTGTACCTGATCATCTTCATGTAGATTATCTTCTACGATTAGAATTGAAACAGAAGGTTTTCTTTTCTAAAAAAGATAAAGCATGACATGATCAATATTGTCAAGGATCCAAAATGTAGATTCTACTGTCCTTGAATTATATTGAATATTACTCAAGGCACACAAAAAGTGCACCTTAAGATATCCAAAAATTCATGTTCTGAAAACAACCTGTCCGAAAATATTTTGGAAATGAACATTGACATCAAAATATGAGATATGTACTTTGGAATATCTTTGCCAATGATTCACTGTGATGTGAACAAACACAAAATTTGAAAATTAAGCGTTTTTTCCAAGATTTAAGCAACGAAAAGACACTCATGATTCCAACAATTAATTACACTCTGTTTGTACAACAATCTGTTAAAAGGATCCAACAAATAATTACCGTGTATATAGCAACTGGTGAATCTGGACAAACAGCTTCAGGCTGCTCCAAACCGTTGTTCGTCTGCAAAGAAATTTTCAATAACCGCGCATCAGTACAATTATTGTTATTGACAATGACGAAATTTGAGACAGAAACATTTCCTTTGAAGAATCTCCACTACTATGTCATATAGGTAAAACAACAGAAAGAAAAGATGTGTAAAAGGGGGTAATTGAATATTTCCTGTAATCAAATTTCCATAACCATGCTCATCCTCCTCAGCAACACAAACGTATTTATCATAATTCGACAACGCAGACTAATCGTAGATTATTACAAGAATGTAATGCACCATCCCAATCAATATGCCCCAGTACATGAATGGATAAAACAAGCCCGAATCTTGGTGATATTTCACTCATAACAATGGAATAAGATATCCTCTTATAATATCATTGACTTGAAGGGGAAACTTTTGTTGCATCATAAAAACAAAGGAAAACAAACTGAGGATCAAAGCAGCTAACCTCTTCTAAGGTACCTTTATCTACCTCCACACTGGTCACAGTTTCTTCATGAATCTAAAAAAAATCAATAAGACAACTTTTTCCAGATCATTAAGTATCAGGGAGTTCGCTTGTCTTTTATTTGAAATGAGTTTAGGGCATTATCTAAAATATTAAATTCAGTCAATACCAGGTGAGTCAAAAAAAAGGTCCGGCGTTTGAAAGCCAACTGCTCCCTGAGTACATAAGCAATGATATTTTGCAACATCTGGTTGAATAGCTAACATGTCCAATTATTTTTAGAATTTACCTGGCTGAAATCCGTCACTCCGTTCAGATTTTGCAAGGAATTTTCTAAAAAACTTCCCTTCGAGAAACCTTAAAAAACGTGCTAAAATTAGGAGCAAGTTTCCCTAATCTGTTTACCTCACAGCGATGACATCAGCAGGCTTTCGCACGTGCTATCCTCTTGGGGAAATGAAAAGTCTTCCCCCTAGTATGTTCAGGGGGATTCCATTCTCCCAAGAGGACAAAATACATGAACACATCCAAGTGTCATCATTGCTAGGAAGGAGAACAAAGAGAAATCTTGCTTGTTGTTTTCACTCGTTTTTGCAGGTTTTCGAAAGGGGCTTTCTGCAGAAAATCTTCCATTTCGATGGGAAGGAATGGCCGATTAAAGCCGGGTAAATTACTGAATGTAATTGGACATATGGAGGATAAAACAAGACAGTTTCCAATATCATTGCTTCGATATTTAGGGAGCAGCATTTTTTCAAACGCCGGGCCTTTTTATTGACTCACCTGGTATAAAACAAGACTGGTTTCAGAAACGACCACATGTTATTTTCATGAAACGCTCATATAATTTTTTTGCAGAAGGTTGCCAATCATATTCTTTGGCACAAGCACTTTTGAAAATGTCCTGGTTAAATATCGATTTTATCCTCAAATGTGGTACTATATTCGCGAAATTGGCGAACGATTTCAACTTGTTTTCGATCACATGGAACAGAAATGATGCTGAGATGTATACGATCAAATAAAAAAAATTTCAAGGAAAGGAGTTGTGCGAGCAGAGAAATTGAATTTCGAAGTTAGCTTAAATCAAGTGTTCGTTGCCTTTTCGAATTAAAATTTGTAAACTTATGATTAGTTCAAATTGAAAAATCTGTATCTTGTCTCTCCTAGGTCCGATTTGAATGATTTCTCTTTATTTTGATTGCCAATAATTGCTCTTTTAAATGAGCTATATCGTGATTGATTTTGAAATTTTCATTTTTTGGCATTTAATACATTATTTTGCAATTCTGGATCACTGTGCTGTCTCCATTGTACATTCTATTATTTCCATCTTCCAAACATGCTTATCGTACTTCCAATTAAAGTCCCCTGATAACACATAAATCAATACATAGAGATCCTTAATTGTAGGAACACTCATTTACCTAACTCAGTACAAGATAAAACAACCTTGAATAAGAACAATGTAGCACGTAGCTTTCTATTGAAATGATGCAACAACAATGCGAAACTATGAATTCCAATGTCCAAAATTACATGGGACACAGTATATAATACAAAAATGATTCAAAAATGAAAGAAACTCACTGTATCTGAGTTATTCCTAGCTTCTTCCGTTGTACAATGAGCTTCCTTAATAATCTTAAAATAAATAGATTCATCAAAATTAGATAAGGCATACTGTTCAAAATCGAATTGGACAAAGTAATTTCGGTAATAAGTGTCATCACTATATATCTCCAGAACAAGCAATGAACAGTTAATGGTGTTATCTACTAAATAAGGCTCTCGTTATTCAAGTCTTCCAGTTTTGGAGAAATGGAGAAACAGAAAACCTTCTTCTTGGTGAGGGGGGAGGTGGTTTCAATTATAATAAAGTCTACCAAAACTGTGAATTAGATTGTCCCATTTCTTACTCTTTGTGTTTGAGCTTGTTTATTCATGATAAAAAACACTGTCATTAAAAGGAATTCACTTCACTTGAGGTACTTTCGTTGTCCTTTCTTGAGACAGTTTTGCATACAAAAACAAACACCAATTAGATAATGCAGGCTGCACTTAGACCTTAGGATATCTTCTATGTAAGACTGGCATATAATAACATTCAACACTATCCTCACAACTAATCTTGTGCAAATTAATGTCAGTCCCAACCTAAGAAATCTACCATTCTTCCACTCTAATGCTAAAATTCCTGCTACATAAATCATGTAACAGAGTGCCTGACTTGTGGGGACACTCAATTATAGATGGGGCATCTCCCACTTCATCCACATAATATAAACCCCTATTTATGTATATACAACAAAAAGAATAAAATTGTACTTTGAATTAAATGCATCTAACACAATAAATGGTATCCTTAGCGCGAAGCAAAGCATCCTTGAGAAAAATATCAAAAGATAAGAGCAACTCACTTCTGTTGAGGTACCCATCTTTGCCTTCTTTCTCCTTGTAATTCTTTCCTCACAAACCTTAGCAAGAAAAGTTACAAGTACATTAGATACTTAAATGTTAAGCACAATATCATTCAATTAAATGACTACAATGATTTCTGTTGATAAGAAACATCAACACTATCCCCACAACAACCATCAAAAGTTTCATTAATAATAGTGTAAGAGTTCTGTTAATAAGAAACATCAACACTGTCCCCACAACACTGTCCATACAATTTTTCCAGACACAACATTCATATCACCTTTGTTTCAGCCAAATTTTCCTCTAAACTTTGGAGGTCACAGAAAATATATGAGAAAACAATACATTGAATAAGACACTAACATTTAATTAGAAAAAATAAAACATCTCATAAAATCATTGACTTGAAGGAGAAAATTTTCTTGCATTATAAAAATAAGGAAAATGTGCAGAGGTTCAAAGCAACTCACTTCTTCAGAGCTACCTTTATCTTCTTCCA
>REGM01000035.1:1087725-1122154 GCA_004194415.1 Aurelia aurita
CCGTGTGATGGTCAGTAGGGGGGGAGCTGGGGGGGGGGGGGGGAGGCTAGCCTCCGGTTTCAAAGAATCAACAAAATAATGAGTTGTTTAATAATAATGATAATAATACCATTCTCCATTCTGGAGCAGTTACTTAAAAGTAACACTGGTGAATATATTACATGTTTTTTGTCTTTTTATTAGGATTCAATGAAAGAGCAGTACCGGGCCCATATCTTTTTCATGTCTTTTGTTTTTGTTGCTTGAGCACAGGTGACATTCGTCTTGCAACACATAATCAACGAATTTTTTCAAAATAATTAATATATCAAATTAAAGCTGGAATTCTCCCGTTTCTTATGGTGTAATTTTTTTCTGAGTTTGTTTGGTTTTGGAAGGGTGGTTGATCCACGAGGAAGGAGCACAGGTGACATTCGTCTGTGTGGCATTCGCTTTTTTCAAATTATTTCCCCTTCCTCGTGGATCCATCACCCTTCCAAAACCAAACAAACTCCGAATAAAATTACACCATAAGAAACGGGAGAATTTCAGCGTTAATTTGATATATTAATTATTTTGAAAAAATTTTTTGATTATGTGTTGCAAGACAAATGTCACCTGTGCTTGTTGCTTGCAGGAGTTTTTCCTTGGCATTTGTTTGTACTTGCCCAAAAGAATTAACAATATTTTCTCACAAACCACAAGAATATGAACACATTTGTCAAAACCGATGAGTTGAGTCCAATTTTTTAGAAAGATTTCCGAATTACGATGTTGACACGAACATCCCCCATTTTAATTTGCTGTACCCCCTTGGGAAAGCGCACCAGTAACGGTAGACAAATTGCATGAGTCATAGTTTTGCTTCAAATGCTCTCACTTGTGTATCAGTCTCGATTTCAAACGAAAATACGGGGTTCGTATCAGGTAGTAAGTCTACTTTCTGGTTCGTCAGCCATGCTTCCACCTGGCCTTCGACTTGGAAACATGTTCTGCATCAAATGTGGATGCCAAGTCGATTCAGAATACAAGTTTTGCCCAAAATGCGGATCATCTACTGCTTTGGAAACAACTAGTGCTGGCGGAGAAAAATTAGCAAAGCCACGGTCAGTGCCCATGACCTTTAAAGAATATCATACAAGAAAGGAAAAAGACAGGGCCTCTCATTTTAGGCCAACGAAAAAAGGGAAAAGAAAAAGAGAGGAGGAAGAAGACCTTGAAGTTAAAGTAAAAGTCAATGTTGGGATAATGCTGTACAACGGGGCTGAACTCAAATGTCAACGGGGGAAAACGTTGCAAGTAATGGTGAAGAAAATAGCCGACAAAGATGCACTGCTGAAATCATGCTTTGACAAGCACAGGGCACACACTTCTAATATTATTCAAGAAGAATGTGAATATGTCCTTTTGTATCCTGATGGTGCAAAGGTTGATAAGCTGAAGGAAAACAACACAGAGGATTTTGTTCTACACAAATACAAGGCAGAATGTGGCAAGGATTACCAGCGGATGACATTTTATCTGGTATCACTGATTGATTTCACCAAGGCATCCATTTTGAGCTGTCTAAGAGAAGATGATTCCTCCGATGATGGTACTGAACACAAAGAAACCGGCACAGAAACCTTGCAGGATGACGAGTTCAATAATGACGACGACAAGCATTCAATGATGAGAACAAACCAAGTGGTTACCAATGCTGAAACATTGCAGGATGATGAGTTCACCGATGAGAAGCATTCCATGATGAGAACAAATCTAATGATAACAAATGCTGAAACCTTGCTTGACATGTTCCCCAATCTTACCAGAAGAGGGGCAAGTAATGCTCTCCGTCAGTCAGATTATGTCCTTGAAAAAGCTGTAGCACACATATTGTCTGAATCAACACAACAGCAGGAACAGCAGTCAGTTGAGAGGGTGTATGCTTCTTTTGAATTTTGCAATGATGTACAGAATGATGTTGACTTTTCTGAAGCAACTTCATCAAATACTCATACATGCCAAAATGATGCTGAAGAGAAAGAAGTAGCAGACACTAGCAAGACCTTAAAAGAAGCCCTTGGGGATTTGTCAAGGGAAACATTTGATAGTGAGAGCACTCTGAGGATTAAAGTAAGAAGAAGCCAAGTATGGGATGATGCAAAATTTAAGATGAACAAATGTTCAAGCAGTGAATTGAAAAAGAAAATTAAAGTTCAATTTGTAGGAGAGCCAGCTGTTGATGAAGGGGGGCCACGGAATGAATTCTTTTCCCTCCTTCACAAAAAAGTTAGCTCATCCTCCCTTTTCACAGGAGAAGATGGTAAGAAATGCTGCAGCAATAACATAGTAGCTTTAGAAGAGAGGGAATACCTTATATATGGCCAATTATGTGCTCTGGCAATACTACAAGGCTCACCATCACCTACTTATTTTGCAAAACCAGTTGCTGACTACATTGTGTTTGGGAAACTTGGAAAGGTGGCAGTGACAATCTCTGACATTCCTGACATTAAGATAAAGCAAAAATTGAAGGAAGTTGATGAAATAGATGATGCTGACCAATTCAAGCAAGTTGCCTCATTTGAAAGTTCATTTCGTTTCAAGGCTGGATTCTCAAAACCAGTTGTAAGAATAGAAGAGAAAGCATCTTTCATCAGATCATTGGCGTTGCACCATTGTTTGCTCTTCAGCTTGCCTGAACTGGAGCAGTTTCTGGAGGGTCTTCGCATCCATGGTTTCCTTGATCTGCTGAGAAGTCATCCACAGGAAGCAAGGAAACTTTTTGCCCCAGTTGACAAACTCAGTGCAGAGACCGTTGATGAACTTTTCACCAACAAGTTTTCACCAGAAGGTAGCAACAAACGTGCTGCAGAGGAAACCACATCTTTGAATTTTTCAAGATTTGTAGAGGATGTTGCAGAGAGACAAGTAAAGCTGCCCTTGTTAGATATTGAAACTGACTCTGTGTCTGAAATTATTCTTACACTACCTGATGTGTTACAATTTGTCACTGGTTGCAACCAAATTCCTGCTGTTGGCTTCCAAGAGCAACCAAGCATCATATTTCTGCATAATGATGCTGACAGGAAACCATACGCCAGCACATGTACAAATACACTGTACATACCAATACCTCATGATCAATCATACAACCATTTCAAGGATGATTTTGGACAATGCATTATTATGGCTCCTGGTTTTGGAACTGTTTAACTCTTTGGCAAAGTTGGGTAAATGATGATTACCAATGGTAAATTCCTTAATTAAAGTCTGTCTCAAAATAGGTGAATGTTGTCAGGTATATAATATTTCTCTTTGTGATACCATGAAATTTAATTGATTAAATTCTATTTGCAAACTTTGACCTGACATCTGTTTATTTTGAGACACACTTTAATGTTGATGTAGAAAAAATAGCACCCTGTGTTAATTTCATCTAAAGATCTAAAGAGAGTGGATCAGAACATGTTGATATACAATACAAGCCATGTTCTAACTGGTGTACAGTACAGGCCTTGTGCACATTAACATGAGAAGAATTCTCAAGAAATTTTAAGAATTCTTCTCATTATGATGAGAATTCTTTGATGATATGAAAGTTTTTAAAGAAGAATTCTTGATAATTCTTGATGTGCACATGGCCTGTAATGTAAGTAGGGCCAAGCATTAAAGTTCCTGAGAAAATTTGCATTTCACACCCATTTAAGCAAAAGTAAGCTCTTCCCAAATCCTTTCCGAGTGATGCTGGGAAAAGTTAACAAGAGTGATTCGTTAACTAGTCCTATGGCCCCCTTAGTAGAATGGACTTTTATTCCAAGCATTTTTTTATAGAAACAGTAGAAATAGAGACCTTAGAAATAATAGGTGAAATTAGTTTGATATCCAACGACAGTCCGTTTGCGCAATGAATTGCTTCTTAGATGGTCATACCAAAAAATGGTTTTCTGGTATACTGATCCTAGTCAGTCGGGTTTCGTTTGTCCTCCTTTTATTACTCATTTGATGGATTTTCTACCCCAAATAACTATAATAAGAAAGCAAATAGTAGATGCAGGTGACTAGCATACTTGCTTATTTACAACCATCAACCCAGAATACTTTGAAAGTTAGCAATTATATAGTACATCCTTTTGCTGAAGAATGGTATTTTTTAAATATGAATAGCAATTCAACTAGGATAGATGATTACGCTGAAGATGGCAGCAAGGAACTTTTTACCGAGATGCATTGCGTTCTTTATTTGAATCCTTATAGCATCGTTAAAAGTGAATGAACTGAGCTATATGATGGCCGTCTATGAATAGGGCAAAGAAACACCTTAACATTCCACTGTTGGCTTTGCTTTATTTCACCAGGTGCTGGATTATCAAATACAATAGGGTATTCATAAAATTGTGAGATCGCATCTTTTAACTCAGGTTATTCCCCTTAAAGATTCGTAGTAGAATGCATTGCATCTTTGGTAAAAAGTTCCTCGCTGGCATCTTTAGCGTAGTTGTCTAGTAACAACTTGTCTTTGATATATTTACTTTATTGGCTACATTAAAAGCCAAAAATTTCAGATGTTAATATTTTCGGACAGTTGGAGCGTCCAAGAATTTTACTATCAAAAATTTTGTGTGGTCCGAAATTTATACGTCCGAAATTTTTGGCTTTTAATGTATTTTTACAGCCATTTTTACAACATGTTGACCTGAGAATATTTTTCTCCCATGATTACCTGTTTATTCTCCTACTGTTCTGTCAGAAATTCAGGGTCTGAGCTGTTATATAGTGATTTTGTAAATGTGGGACTTTGTTACATTTTGTCTTTGAAAATGAAGCTTGCCAGGAACAAAATAGATTATAAAATAACATGTCTGTTCAGGGCATTGCTCAATCCATTTTCCACCTAAAACCTTTGATGCCAATGATCATGTACTTTTGATGTTTTTAAACAGCTGAGAAAAGTTGTTATTCCATAGCATCTACCCCAGCATCTTCCATTTTCATGCATGCTGAATTATATTACTGCAGAAATCTCTTTTATTCTAATATAATGGTATGAATTTCATCCTTTTTGGACATNTTCTGTCAGAAATTCAGGGTCTGAGCTGTTATATAGTGATTTTGTAAATGTGGGACTTTGTTACATTTTGTCTTTGAAAATGAAGCTTGCCAGGAACAAAATAGATTATAAAATAACATGTCTGTTCAGGGCATTGCTCAATCCATTTTCCACCTAAAACCTTTGATGCCAATGATCATGTACTTTTGATGTTTTTAAACAGCTGAGAAAAGTTGTTATTCCATAGCATCTACCCCAGCATCTTCCATTTTCATGCATGCTGAATTATATTACTGCAGAAATCTCTTTTATTCTAATATAATGGTATGAATTTCATCCTTTTTGGACATAATGCAAACTCTCAGTTACCACAAAGCATTTTTAATGATGCATGTTTTCCAGCAAGAACTTCAAAAGAAACTATTCTGTTAGAATTTGTTAGTTATTTTCATGATGTTATGTTGTAACTTGTCAGCTTATTTATTGTTTTGTTAAATTCGAAGGGGTATTGCCATATTTTATGACATGTTTGTGCAAATGTTCTTTTGGGTAAAATGTTGAGTAGTTTTGGGGTGTTGGGTGTTTCGTTTCGTTTCATTGATTATAATAAGCGGTGTGTTAGCGGTTTTTATCCATATTTTAAAGATGTAATTTGTTCAGTTCTGATATAAAAATTTTGTTGAAACATTTACACTTTGTGGTTGTGACTTATTTTTGGCATATTCTGCAGGCAAGCTTTTGTTTCAGGGTTTGCAGGTTGTGGTGTTTGTAAGCCAATTGGCATCAAAGAATGCTTTACTACCCCTTTGCTACATGATGCGATAACAAAACGTCAGTTTAATAATGAATCCAATATTTGTATGACAATGAAACTAGTACACTTGGCACACGGAGTTATATCAGCGTCCTAAAATGGAATGTCGAAATGTTGCCATGTCACTCTGCTACTGCCCTCAGCTGGTGGAATAAGCTCAGAGCCTCCCTCCAAGTTCCTGGCTTTGTTAAATTCATCTGCCTGAAAAGGTATGCGAAGTACTCTTGGTAATCAGACGGACTTGCTCCTGGATCACACTCTGTTAGCAATTCATCTGTCTGTGCACTGGAGACTGGTTGTAGCTGGTTTACAGCACCAAAACGTTCAGGCACAAAGAAGAGCTCATCTGGTCTTCCGGGTACTGTTTCGTGCCGTGACCGTCTAATATAGTGTGTGTTCCAATGTATCTTTACAAACTCTAGGTCTGTTTGAATGAGTTCGTTGAAGGAAAACCATAGGCACTCACTATCTAATGGATTTGCCATATTAATGGTACCTTCATCGGCTAGGTCTTTGAAAAAATTTATCCACCATGTCATTCTGCAGTGTCGTAAATGGGACCACCAGCATTCGATCCTCTGATTCCCAGTGGATGGACCATATCTATGAGCATTAGTTCCTGCTAGGTCGTCTTGCCCATTTTCCCTAAAGAGGCACTGCATTGCAGCCATGACCCCATTCTCCGATCCTGGGTCTGTTCTCAAAAGGATGGGGCAACCTCCAACTTCTTTCACACAATTGAGAAACAGTCTTCCTATAAACTTTGGATCTTTATTTGACCTACCTACTTGCAACCACAGTACCCGACGGCTAAAGCCGTCAACTGCCCCATGTATTGGGAAGCCAAACGGCTTGAGTTTATCGTATCCATCGGCATGCCAACAGTCATTTGGTCCTTTGGAAGTGTAAGTTCTTCTCTTCAAGCGGCGTTGCCTCCTGTCTTCAGTTCCATCTGGGTCTATTGCTTGCAACATGTTTTCTACAGTTCTTCTTGGTACAGATAACCCATACTTAATTCGCAGTGTGTGCCACATGGAGCGATAGCCTGATAAGCAGCTTGGTCCATCTATTTCCGACCTAATAATATCCGTGATATGTGCTTCGTTAACATTCAGATTTTTTCGTTTTAGACCATAAGCTTTTAACCTTCTTTTCAAAGATGATAGAGACATCTTGATGTTCTTGAATCGTTCAAGGAACCAAAGCATTGTCTCGTAGCTGAATCCATTGTTGAAGTAACCTTGAATCGTCTCACGTAGCTCATCATCAGCATCGTCTGAAAGCAAGTTTTCTGCATCTCCCATTTTGAACCATTCTTTACTCTGATGTGTAGCTTCGGCTTGTCATTTTGGCGCGCAAATTGTTTGATTATTGAGAATGGCGCCGCAACGAGGCTACGGAAAGGGGTCTTTAGGGGGGGTAAAAGTACCAGCAAACCCGGACCAAAGTTTGCAAAAACCCGCAGACCANATCTACCATTCTTCCACTCTAATGCTAAAATTCCTGCTACATAAATCATGTAACAGAGTGCCTGACTTGTGGGGACACTCAATTATAGAAGGATTTCCCACTTTATCCAACATAATATAAACCCATATATATATGTATATACAATAAAAAGAATAAAATTGTACTTTGAATTAAATGCATCTAACGCAGTAAATGGTATCCTCAGTGTGGAGGAAAATAATATCCTTGAGAAAAATATCAAAAGATAAGAGCAACTCACTTCTGTTGAGGAACCCATCTTTGCCTTCTTTCTCAATGGAACTTTTTTCTCGGAAACCTTAGCAAGAAAAGTTACAAACATTATTAGATATTTAAATGTTATGCACAATATCATTCAATTAAATGACACGTCTGATTTCTGTTGATAAAAACATCAACTCTGTCCCGACAACTACCATAAATGGTGAACCTGTGATTGAATGATGCTGTAAAGTCTCACTTGCCAGAAACCCATTGATCACCTTCTTAATTACCCTATTGTTTCCATTTTCCTTGCAAAATTCATAGTCTGAGTTCCTTATGAAATATTTCTTGAAGGTGTTATTTTGCAACAGTGCAGTAGTGGTACTTGAATATGCAGTGGTCTGCAATATGTTTACTGTTTGCAACAGTGCCTAACGATAAACAAAGGCCTCTGTTTATTACAAAGACGTCTCTACAATACATGCATCAGGTTTTAAATTACAGATTGTACATAAACATTGCCTAGCAAGTCAACACTTCATTTTGTTGTGTCCAATGATAATAATTACTGTCTATCTACTGTTATTCAATTATGAAGATTGAAATTAGAATGTTGCTAACAAAGGGCCTACCCATCTAGGGACTGCAGTGATTAATTTTGTCAGCACATTGAATGAGAATTGGGCAAAACGCTATGCAATCAAACAGTTGCCTAAGGATTCAGTCTCTCAAAAAGTTTCACTTTACTCCTGCTTAGTTTACATACAGTGATAAAAAATCAGCCAAAACATACATTTGGACGCCAAGGCAGGTTATCAACACCATAATCATACGAGATCTCTTCCTTATGCATTATATCTGTTCTTGCAAACAAGCAAAGATGGGGTTTGTCGCCAATCATTATCTTGCGCATTTTGCAATTCCCATCTTTCTTATCATTCACAAGACGCCCAAGCCGCTTTGTAGGTTTTGTAGCATCAACGCTGAAACAAAAGGTGACTAAAATTTAGCATTTGGCTAAAATAAGTTGCAAGGAATTTCGCTTGCAAGCAGTTGCAAGTTTATCTTCACAACATCATTACTAAACAACATCAAAGGGAACCTTTATGCTTACATTAAATTAAGTTAGAACCACTCTGCTGTCTGCTTAAATCTGGTACAAAAAATCTTGTTAGCAACATTAGCAAGATTGTATGCAAATACATTGATTCCAAACTGATAAATTCTATAATTGGAAAATGAGTTTCTATTTCAAATCAAATCATTTCAGATCACAAACTTGATATCCCATTGTTGGTTTGTGTGTTAGGCAAGTTAAAAAAGTAGACATATTTTCTACTTTTTTGACAAATGGTCTATTATCTTTTGACCTGCCTGATAAATAAACTAACAACGGGATATTTCAATGAAATACAACGTACCACAGTTCTTTCCCCACATGCTTGAAGTAAAACATGTAACTTCCAAAGTTACCCTTGCTGTACATGATCTCTCTTTTTGATGCTTCTGCCTTGTCAATCAGCTCTCCATCATAATGGAGAACAAATGAGCCTGCACGTATCTTGGTATACATAGCATTGATCACACCCCAACCTGATAAAATAGAAAAGTTGTAGATCCCTTCAAGTCATTTGTGAAAAATAGCCATATGCTAAGATACATTATATTTGACGATAAAATTTTATTGCTGTTTGCAATATTCATTAATCAGCGCTTGATCATTTAACCGTACTGTATGTTTCAGAGGAAAAATACATTTCTATCATGGGACATTTTCTCTTTCATTTATTATTTGCAAATTGCCCCTAATTTTGATCTTTTAAAAAGGTTTGATTGTTTGCAAGCACATTCGTGTAAATTAAGGTTGTAAATGGAAGGCAACCAACCACCTTTGCAAGACAATGGCACAAGATGTGACACTCAAACCTGTTATCACATTCAATAAATGAAAATGGTGATTTTAGCTTGGCTTTATAAAAAGTGAAAAGTTTAATTGTCTGACTGAACACTGGGAATTCATATGAACAAGCTTCTTAGAAGGGTCTGTACTGAATTCACATGCCTTCACAACATAATTTGCAAATGGGAACTTACAGTAAGTAAAATGGTCTAACTTATGGCAAAAACAAGAGGATGGCAAAGGGCAAAATATTGTAATTATCATACCATAAACTATTGCTACAACTGAAAATTCTTACATGAGCCATTATATGAAGCTTGACACTCTGGAATAAGCTGGAGATTGCCTAAATGAGATTTTCGCGGAAATTTTGCAGTTTCCATAGCTGAGAACAATAGGTTAAAACAATCAATCTTTTGTTTATTGCCAACTGCATGGCACAGATTCAAAACTGTGTAAGTTCCTGAGTGTGGAAGATATTGCTGGTGCTATACAAACTTTCCAGTGTGCGTAATATAAGAAAAGGATAAGATAAGAAATTTGCATTTGTGCACCCCTCTCTTTACTCGTGAAAATGCGAAGAAGTGTCAAAAGAAAGTCCCTCATTAAAAAGGTAATGAATATTGTTTGTCAAAAACTCTTACATAGATAAAAGTTCTTGCCGCGCACTTAGCAATCAGCCTCATTTTGCCAAGTACAACTGTCACCATGACCAAATTAAATTGATTACAAGCCATCTAATATTTATGAGAAATCTTACCAATCTCGTTGCCAATGTACTCCTTTTGCAGACCTTGTAAATCTTGCCTTTGCTTTATCCAATACCGTGCATCCTCAACAGGCTGATCATAATGTTCTACTTGATTTGAATGTTTTCTTGATCTCTAGCATTAAAACAAAAACCTTTGAAGGTGTGACAAATTTCCTATGGCATGGCCTGTCACTTTGATGTTAACTGGAATATCTATATTATTCTAGAATTCTGCAAAAACTGTTGCGATGTCGCAGTGCATAATAGTTGTCTTATTGACCACCAAGTTAAACCACCAATGTTAAGGGGAAAAAAACATCAGAAATTGCAGTTGGCTTTGTATCAAACATACAACAGCCATCAGAAAAGCACTAAATACTGTATATGAAACTGACCTGCCAGTTTTTGTCATGGAGAACTGCTTCCTGGGTTTGTTGTCATTAATGTACTTAAAACGATTGTAGAAACTTGTGCATTCAAGGCCTTCCTATCCTAAGAATTGTTAATTTATCAAACTCTGTTCAAAGTATAATTTATTTTATTTTAAATGCTTCTGATGTAAAAATCTTCTAAAGTCCTAAAATCATGACACTCTAGAATAGTTACAGTTTGCAAATTGAATGTACAGTATTGCCTAAGTCAATTGACCATTCAAACAATGCTGTTTTAGATATGTGACAATGCTAATGAATAGGGACAACCTGTGGTGATACCATTTCACAGCCACCATTGAGTCTGCAAAAATCATTGAAAATAAACAAATAGACAGACAGACAAACAAACAAATATAATTCATTGCAGAAGTTATTGCTCAAGGATACAGCAGCAATAAAAGTGGGTAATATGGGACAAAGACCATGTTAACTATCACAGAGAGACTTACCCTGAGATCCATATTCTTGCTTTTTATTATCTGCAAAAAAAAAGATGGCTTTATCCGTACGTAAGCCCCATCTATTTATTTGTCTGAGTGCAGTAACTGCAAAAGCAGTGATTTCAGGAGTATTCTCAACGTCACCATAATATTGTTGGAAACAGTATCATGGGAATTTCGACTTTCGATCTTGCAAATAAATTTTGGTGATTGGCTTGTAAACAATAATCTTTCAAAAAGTTGAGCTTCCAGCAATTTGTCGGGTTGTTCTGCCCACTGTCCTAATTGTAGAGCCTGTCCTGATTTCCATTGTTTACCCCTGACTGAAACACTTCATGCTAGTGAACCTAATTGCACTTGTGGTGGATACGCCATACAAAGTATTATGTAGGGGTGGGGGTTGCCCACCACATCAAGCATAATACCCTGCAGTGTATGGTGTATCCAGCACATCAAGCATAATACCCCGCCCCTATATTGCATCAAAGATGGACCATTATGGAAACAAGGTTTGCACTGACCTGTAAATGCTATCCCTGCCATTTTAAACTGGGATTGTTTTTAGATTAAATTTTTAACTTTAATATTTACACATTCATTTTAATTAGACTAATTCTTTTTTTCTAAATTCATGTAATTTTTAATTTCATATAAATTCTACATACATACATACGTATCCGACACATCCAGCATAATACCCGCCTTGCCCTATAGGTTCACTAGCCTGCAGAGTGGTGAGAAAAGTGAATGATGGGAGTTAACTGCAAAGATTTTTACTCAATCACATTACCTCTTTAAAATGAGATCAGATGAGGAAAATAATCTTCAGCTTCTTCACAAAAATGTTTAAGTTTAAGATCTGGTATTGTTCCATCCAGTGATAAATAAAGGATTGCACACATTGACATTCAGACACCTGTGTGTGTGCTTATGGCCCACAACCTTGAGCTTGCTCTGTGCTGACCCTTTTTTATACACATTCACATTAACTTTTTGGTCTAACAATGTGGGGACAATGTTTGTAACTTATATTTCTTAGTCATGAATATAAAAAACATTAATACAATACTATTGTTAATAGACTACTAGCTGCGAATAAATTTGAAGGTGTAAAATGAACTTCCAACTCAGTCTCGCTCCAACAACAAGGAAGGCCTGGCAGGCCTCATGAAATAGCAACGAGGAAAGAATGCTATCGTTTTTAACCAGACAGCTTGCCATCAGGCCATAATCTTGTGGCATCATGAAAAAGCTAAACCAAAACGAGAAAAAAAACTAATTGAAAACTCACCTTGACCTTGTGCAGACAGCTCCTTTTTCAAAAACAAATTCAGGGATCGGTGCCATTGGGTGCCATGCTGCAGCTTCTCAAAGACACCCAACGCGAGAGAGAATACAAAATTCCTGTGCAGGTCCATTTGTTGTGTCCACTCTGACGATACACATCATTTACATGAATGACAAACATTGTGGGGACATCGAATAGGCCTAATAAGTTCCAGTCCGGATCCAGTTGTTGTCCGGTTGTTTTCATTTCTCTTAAACCAGCGCCCTCGCCTGGCAGGGCATTGTGCAGCCTCTGCACGCCTTGAGAATGCCTTTCACCGGACCTTTCATTATTGAATGGCCAATGATTTCCAACGGATTACCAACATTGTGGGGACATCTGATTCGGAAATCTAGAAGAAAATGCTTACGCTCCCCCGGGGATGTGCCCTAGTACAATCAGGATAGGGGTGCTCAGGGTTGGGTAGAAAACCTCAAATCAAACCAAAAGGATCCAAAAACAATTTGGATTTTCATAATTCTGCTGATCTCATTTGCAAATCTACCCTCCCTGGATCAAAGTATTTTTTAGTATTTGAAAAAAATCTTAGTATTTGAAAAGAAAATCGAATAAAAGAAAGAAGAAAAAAAAGAAAAATAGGAGGAAAAGGAGGAAGGAAAATATTTTCTTTCCAGTTCTTTCCTCCCTTCTTTCTCTTTTTTATATATTTCAAGATTTTAAAAATTTCAATATAGACTAACAATTTTTTTCAAATTCTAAAAAATTCTCTGATACAGGGTATTGCAAATTATGGTTTCTAGTTGTGCATGGGGTTCCTTATTCTGATATATCATCGCTGGGTGATCAACATGCAAAATGTGCAAAATACAGTAAATCCCCGCATATAAGAAACGGACATGTAAGAAACTACAGTGCAGCTTGCCAGCATAGAGAATATTTTATCTTTTAAAAAAAACCATGCTGCCTGATTTTTTCCAGTTTCAAATAAATGATGCAAAGTTGAAAAAATACTCAACTACACTGCCGTTTTTCTGTGTAGCTTCAGTACTAAAATTGATAAAATCTGCTTAGCGTATACAGTATTTCATATTTGCTTCATCCCTAATCATTTCTTGGGGCATCCTTGTTTACTATGCAGCATGATCCTTGAATTTAAATATAGTTTTTGACAAGAAATTTTCTTAATTGACAAAAAATCAGATAGCCTGATTTGAAATTTTTGAGTTTCTTATATTCGGGGACGTACTGTAACAAAGAAATAATGAACCACGGTTAATTACTTGAACAAAATGAAAAAAAGTCAGTTTGCTTCATGAACATAACCACGCATTGCAGCAGTATTGCCAGATCTGTTATTTTCAAACACTACCGATGAGTACACAGGGGGCTTGAATAAGTGAAGGGGTGGACCATTTTACTAGAAGTTTAATTGATAGTTAATTCATAGAACTTTCTTGAAGAATTTAATTAGAACACAAGTAAGTTGTGGTTGTCATTACATATCAATTGCAAACTGAATAAACTACGTTGCAAACTGAATAAACCATGTTGAGAGTATTAGCTGAGGCCGTTCAAAACCCAATCTGTATGTATCCCATTGCTCATGCTATTTCAAAACAAGGCTTAGCTAAAGCTTAGTCTGTTTTACGATCTTTTGAATATTTGGTCTGGATCCTATTATTAAAGACTGTATCTTTACAACGTTTAGAGACAGTTTATTGCCATGTAGCCAGTTCTTTAAATTCACAAGATCCTCGTTTGAAATCATCCTGAAGTTCAAAAAGGTATTTCGAAGAATGCAAAATCGCGGTATCATTAGCGTACATAATGACATTTCCTTATTTTTAGGCAGAATGGTAGTTTATGTAGATAAGAAACAGAAGTTGGCCAAGACAGGAGCCTTGAGGGACACAACAGCTTATATCGATAATATTAGAGGAGGTAGAATTGACCTTCCAGAACTGCTTTCGCACCAATAAGTATATGGAGTAAACCAATCAACTGTCAACTCACGAAAAGGAACTCACAGTTTGAGACTGCAACTCGCAGCCCGTGCTATACCAATCCACTCGCAAGCAATNTGAGAGTATTAGCTGAGGCCGTTCAAAACCCAATCTGTATGTATCCCATTGCTCATGCTATTTCAAAACAAGGCTTAGCTAAAGCTTAGTCTGTTTTACGATCTTTTGAATATTTGGTCTGGATCCTATTATTAAAGACTGTATCTTTACAACGTTTAGAGACAGTTTATTGCCATGTAGCCAGTTCTTTAAATTCACAAGATCCTCGTTTGAAATCATCCTGAAGCACAGGAAGCCCATATAACTGTGTATTAAAAAAAATTGTTTTCCTTTCTTTATTATTTTCCTTTCCTACGACGTAGGCTACGATTACGAATAAATATGTTGTTGAGAGAGCACAAGGAAACAAGGGAGCGAAAAGTAAAAACGGAAGAAAGGAAAGAGAGAAAGAGACAAGGACTGAAGCTTTTCTAGGCCCGAAGTCACAGCAACAGTTTTGTTTTCGCTCAGTTTCCAATTCGGGCGTCTGAATCCCACAGAAAAGCCTCAAAAATCAAAGCCCATGCCTCATTTAACATACCTGATAGGTTTATTTTGAAAAGGCAACCACTTGTCAGCACCAAATTGAAGCAAATTGTGAACCATATTGGCCAGCGTTCCTTTCTCCACATGCGTGGCACTTTCATCCTGTCCACTTCAAAGGAAGCCGACACTTCCAACGGTTTTCTGATTTAAACAATCACCCCCGTCTTTTTACAGTTGTTGTTGTTGCTGACAGTAAAAGCGCGCGAGGCTCAAATATCGAAGTTCACATGACACAGCAAGATTGGGTTTTCGATCAGTTGGGAAGAGAGGATATGGGGGAAGCCAGCCAAGGTGCACTGCCGATGGAAGACAAGAAGACAAGGGGAAGAGGCTACCAACTGGGCTCTAAAGCATGGTGCGTTTTCTTCTGGCTTATCCTTTTAAATACATTCCATCACTGACGACCTTCCATACAGAAGGAAAGGGACAGTTGTAGGCCCAGTTTTAGGCCCAGTTTTAGGCCCAGTACATGTTTCGATAATTTATGAATAAATCAATTTGGATAAACTTTCACTACTCAATATCTGATAAACTTTCGGTACTTGGCCAATTTTCTGGCTTCTTATAAAAAAATACGTGTATTTTAGCATAAGATTTCATTGAAATTTCTTGGCCTGAATTTCTTTCACAAGCCCATTTCCCCCCTGCTTAGCACTCAATAACCATAAAAAGTAATACACAATCTTATACAAACCCAATGAAATAGCACATATAATAAAAACTAAAAAGTACTGGATGTGGATGTTTCTTATAAACGTGCATTGTTTTATACAAATTTCTTACATTTCCCCCAGACCTAGCTAGAGATTTATAACCAGTTTCGTATCAAGTTAATTGTGCTCACTATGGCAATAATTTTGTTTTTTATTTTTTAGGT
The DNA here is from genome assembly GCA_004194415.1 of Aurelia aurita. Taxonomy (NCBI): domain Eukaryota; kingdom Metazoa; phylum Cnidaria; class Scyphozoa; order Semaeostomeae; family Ulmaridae; genus Aurelia; species Aurelia aurita. Next base: position 1,103,539 of record REGM01000035.1, read on the forward strand.
TCATTCAAAATTATGAATACTGTTCAGAATCGAAATTACGATGCAGTGAAATCCTACGAGATTTTGCGCCGATTAAAGAAAATGTAAATTTTACGCTGAGTGAGACAGGGATTGGACGCATAATTGCAGATACATTTAGATCTGCTGTTACGAAAGAGAGGAAAAGGCAGAATGACGGGACACGTGTATTTGTGTATATAAATTTAAGGAGGAGAGATTTACATACTAGGGCGGAGAAGGAAGTAATCTTACAAGGAGATGAATTTCAAGGCTGGGAATTGGTAAAACAGTCCTGCAACGAGACTGTCCTATCCAGATTTCTAGATATATACGTAGACGAAAGAAGATTGAAGCTTGAACTGAAACTGAATTTTGACACAAAGCATTTATTATTACTTGGTCACAGTGACTGTACAGCAACTGCCATAGACTTTGGAATTCCAAATGACATAATCACAACTGCAAACATATGTCGATTGTTGTTTTTTCTAAATAGTTTAAAAGTCTGCTGTGGTTTTGATGGAGTACTGAAGGATACAGAAGGTGATGGTGCAAAGGTTCATGAATATTTCATATCGTCGGTGCGTTTGGAAGATGGTTCAAGACATGAAGCTGTTGAAAAGATTTTTTCCAATTCTTGTTGCATTTTTATGCAAGGTAACTTTACATGTTGTCCGAAATGTCGCACGGTAAAAGTCAATTTACAAAAGAGAAAGAATCGACTGGAGAATTGTCCCATGTCAGTGAAAGGGAACAACAGGTACATGAGTAGAAGACAGCTCGAAGACAAGATAAATGTTCTCAAATCTCAAAAGGTACTTGAAGCAAAAAAGTGCGCATATTGGGAAAATAAATTCAAGAATGAATGTATGGCAATTGAAGAAAACCAAAGCGAGGATTTGAATGGGGTGTTTGCTGGAATAGATGACAAAAAAGTTCCAGAAAGTATGAAGCTTCTTTTTGCTGAGCAAAGAAAGGCATTGCAAGCCAAAAGTGCTGTAGGACGTTGTTGGCATCCCAGGTAAAATTTTGTTATGTCAAAAGAATCTACTTATATGTACCTTGGTGTTTCTTTTCAGAAAAATCCACTAAAATTCAAGAACCAAAATTCATCTTGGTTTACCTTTTCAGATAAATTTTGGGCCAAAATTTAGAAATGTGTATGTGCTTCTTTTTACCTCTAAATACAGATTTCATATAGGATGATGACGATACAAGTCTGACTAAGACAGGCAAATTCTTATCGTGGATTTGGCAGAAGAAAGTTCCGGACGTTAGAATTTTTGAGAGTTGAAGTGTTATGGTTTTCTACAAAATATTTCGTTTCAATTAATTTCAAAATATTAAAATCAGATATCTACTTTACAGCATCATTCGCCTTTGTTTGGACATACATTCCCGGTCTCCCAAAGCTTTAGATACGCTACGGGATCATCTCATCTTGCCAAGTAAACGTCTCATCCAATGCTACAGAAGTGTTGAGGAACTCGAAAATGGGTTTAGTGAGAAACTATTTGTTTGGTGTCGCAAGGAAGCAGATAATCTCGGTCTCACAGAACAGCAAAGATGTGGGGGTGTGATCTTTGATGAAATGACGATTCAGGACAACTTGAGATTTTCGAAAGTTGGCGATTGCTATAAAATATACGTGTGCCTTTACACTTTATTTCTTCTTGTAAATGCTCAAGACGATAGACGGATAAAAGCTTCAAAACAAAGGAATACAAAAGTCTGCTACAGAAAAGTGACAAGTGAGGACTTCTCGAAAACTTTGTTCACAGATGGAAGCAGTGGACAGTGGCGGAGCCACGGGGAGGAATGGGGGGACAAGTCCCCCCACTTTTCTCCGAGGTCAGTCTTCTAATTCGTCTAAATCCGTTGAGAAAATATCTAAGGAGGGGTTAGGTAGTTATCTCTAGAGTTTGATTTTGATAGTCAAATAAGGGTTTTTCCTGAAGGTAAAACGGGCGTTTCCTGAGTATAAAAAGGGTGTGTCTCTAAAAATTTCCTGGGGGCTACGCCCCCAGACCCTCATCTTCATTCGACCCCTCCACTTTTTTGTGGCTGGCGCCACCACTGGCAGTGGAACGAGTAACAAGGGCTTTTCGATTGCTGATTTGTTGTTAACCCTTTATTACAATGCAAGTGTTAACGGTTTTGTTTCTAGCTTGAATGGATTGAGCCTCCTTCCCGTTATTTTAAAGCTTTTATGTCATCATAAATTATTTAAAGCTTCTTACTGTAAAGTTAAGAGGGAGCTTCCAGATCATTTTTCAAAAAGTCCGCTAAGTCCGCGGTTTTCACTTTCGCCTTATGCCAAAGTGAAAACCGCGGACTTTTTTTCGCGGACTTTTTATTCCTTTGGTTTTTAACGTTTATCTGTCTATTGTCTTGAATGATTTACAAGAACAAATCAAATGTAAGGGCACACGTCGATATTTACGGCCTAACATCGCAAATTCTAAAACCTGTGGCCTAAGTCCTGCCGCGAGAATACAACCAAACATTCGAAGAAGAAACAGAAGAAACATGCAATCAACTGTACAGCTGACATGTTCAAAGGACTTCTATAATGTATTTCCATCTTGCTGTAAAGTTAAGAGGGAGATTTCAGATCATTTTTCAAAAAGTCCGCTAAGTCCGCGGTTTTCACTTTCCCCTTATGCCAAAGTGAAAACCGCGGACCCCAAAAGTCGCGGACTTACGGCCACGAAAAAGTCCGCGAGGTCCGCAAAGTCCGCGAGGTCTGCGGTTTTCACCTGGCCATATTGGATGTTTTCCAAATAGTAAAGTTTGCGAAACTGTGTGTGTCCTAACTCCTAATTCACTGATTTGCTTTTCCACATACAGTATGTCTGGCTTTTAATCTCGACTATTGGATCAATGAATTGTACCCTGAACTTGGGTACCCTAATCTTATTGAAATTTAATTGAAAAGATCTCTTGCTAAACGTAATAAATAAGTGAAATTAAGCTCATTGGGAAGTACTTTTTCCACTTTGAAAAGTTCATAACATGCTTTATGGAAATGTTGATTTTGCAGTAAAGAAAACATATATACTGTATATATACAGTTTGCTCTTGTTTTGTATGTGTCAAATAAATAAATGCCAATTCACAGAGCAACATAAATATTTTACATCAAGGGGATATTGAATCATATTCACAGGACTGCAACAATCAGCAAGCAGCCCCAAGAAGATCTGCCAAAGTCACATCCAGAGGAGACACCTACTGTGGATGCTTTGTAAGATAAATTCTATTATTTTAGAACAACTAGAGTAGTATCATTCTTTATAAATTTCAAGTCAGTATAACCATGTATAGTATTTGTTAGTTGTATTTATTTTTCAATATTTTGTCTTTCTGGAATGCTTGCAGAAGTGAATGTGCATTTAGAGCTTTACTACTTCAATTTTAAAAGTCAACAGTGCTAGCCAGCATTATAGAAAGTTGAAAAGACAAGGTATGTATCCCAATGGCAAAGGTGCATTGTGATACCCAGTCTTATATCAGGGAGCTTAATGTTTGTTGCAGTAAATTAGTTAAAATTAAATTACATTTTTTTCAGATTGACAAAGCCAGTGAGTCAACCAAACATGTACCAGAGCTCAATTTTTGGTCAACAGCCTGAGGGGACCAATATTCCATTTGATTTGAATGAATTTGCTGAAAAAGTTGCAAAGAAAGTAGTCAAATTGACAAATACCCAGTCTTCAAGTGATAAGCAGACCAGGGAGACCCCAGAAATGAAGTTAAAGGCAGCAAATCTGACAGAGTTTGTTGAGGAATATCCTGACTTTGAAATCCTGGGTGAAAGTCCATGCAAAATTCTAAGATGTAGAGCATGTTTTCTGTTTTTAAATGCAGCTTCTTCAACTGCTGCAAAACCTTCAGGCAGAGCAAATGGATGCTTGAGTCTTGGTTTGCAATTAAGTGATGCCAAAATGATAAAATTGGTGTCAGGCAACTGTGATTTGTGGTGGCACCAACAAGCAAAGCTTCTGGAGCATCTTTCTGGGGATACTCATAAAAAAGCCGTGCTCCATGCCAAGTCACTAGAAAACACCTTGAAACGTGAAGTCAAAGTAGTGAAAAATCAGTTGCGCACAGCATTGGGTATTGTGAAATCCAAAACTGCAGCTTTACATTATGAAGAGAGAATTGGTGAGTTGTTTTTGGCAGGTGGAGATGTTGGTGATTATGGTCACTCACGGAAGCTTTTTCCAGATATGTTATCAGTGATGACATCCTACATCGACCAGAAAACAGCTGAATTCCTAGCTACACCTCTTCCAAATACTGGATTGAAGCCAAATTTATATATAACTGCGGACAACTCAACAAATTTAAGAAAACAAAACCAAGTATCAATGCTGTGCCCAGTTGTTGATGGAAAGCGTCAAGGTATCCCATTGAACATGCATCAGGTTTATCAGACTACTGATGGTGTTGGTGGAGGCAATGATATTCTTGGTGAAGTCATTTTGCAAGATCTTAAAGTATTTGCCAACATAAAGGAAGCTTTTTGCTGCAGATGCAAGGCAAAGTTGTTGATGGGCAATATGTCAACAAAAAGCTCATTGACGCCATGAACAAACCAATTTTTGATATGCTGAAGGATGTGCCTTCACCTGAAGAATTGGAACACTGTCTTACAGATGCATTTTGGTGGCCCTGTCAGTGGGACCCAGCGCACTGGTTGGATAAAGTGTTTTCCAAAATGAAAAATGATGCATTTGTAAGCAGACTATTGAGAAGAACTGCATTGTACCACCAGATATTTGGACGAGGAAAGATGCACAGCATAGCGGCTGAAACATCCAAAGAGCTTAGTCTCCCTTTCCGTGTTACAAATGCTTTTGCTCATCGAAGGTTCCTCAGCTCAAGTTACTTGTCTCTACAGAACTTGGAAGAAAGTTTGGAGGTTTACATAGAGGCATTCAAAGACCATGATAATCGGGAAGACATTGGCTACCAATTGTATGGGCAGGACTTTGTTACTGATATTCTTGGCACCTTAGATTTGCTTTGGCCACTGGTTGTGTTGATGTTACAAGTGCAAGCGCAGTGGTGTCCTGGTTGAAAGCTTGAAAGATACATACCAAAGGTGAGAGAGCAGATGCAAACTTTCTGCAACACTATTGAAGAGGACATACCATCGATCGAAGCATCCCCAAGGCTGAACAAACATATGCAGTCAATCAAAGATTTCACATATGGCAAATGTGATCTAGAGGTAGGTTGGTTTGTTGTAGATGCCCCAGATGACAGAAAGCCAGTTGAATGGATAGCACGAGAACCTGTTGACTGCAAACAAGATTTGAAGTCATTGGCCGAGAGAATGATATCTGAACTTGATGAACGTTTCCAAAACTGCTATCCACCTCTCAATCGACAACTGGCGGCTTGCCTTGATTTTGGCAGGCTATTTACTGGCTTGTATGGAACACGTATTGCATTAGAGCATCCAGTCAATAAACGTGAATATGGATTACTTGGAGCCAAAGAATTTCAACAGTGTGCTGAATTTGTGTCAGCATTGCCATCTGTTGCTGAACACAACCTCGAGTTTGGACCAGCACTTAACGCTGCCACGTTTTGGAAGCTGAAATCTGCTCTTCTAGAAGTTGTTTGGGGAAATTCATACACCACCCATTTTGGCAAGTTCTTCAACAAGATAAAAGAGATCTCTGAAAAGCCTGGTACAGCAGTGCGACACAGGGTAATTATGGAAGAGCTCAAAGCAAAGGACATTGGAGACTTTGCAGTTAGTTTTGTGCCTGCAACACCGACTTTGTTCACTTTGGCAGATGTTTTTGATTTGAAAACAAACACTGGTCTAATCTATCAAGTCACTCTTCAAGAAGACAAAGTTATTGAATGCCTTTATGCAGATTCAGAGTTCTACTCCATGGCTGGTCGAGAGTTTTGCATTGTCTTTGATCACATGTTTGCAAAGACTGGCACAGAAGCAACAGCCGAATCCTTTTACAGGGTGGTAGAGAACCAAAGTATGTTTGGCAAACAAAGTGCAGATGTTCTGTGGAAACGTTCGAAAACTGATTGCTAATTGTTAAATCGAAAACTAACCGACATGGCATACATATACATTGAGGGTGACGAAGGGCAAGGTTTGAAGAGGCACCATGTCCCGATCTATTATAGCAGAAGAAATCAAATAAAGAACATAAATGATCTATCAAAAGTTCTAACACGACTACGAGATGATGAAGTTAAACTATCCTTTTTGCTTTAACTGTCACAGCATCTAGCGGTTGAGTCAGAAAAATGTTTGCATGTTCAAAAATCTATCTTATCAACTGGTCCTATCAAGTTGATATGTTAGCTTCATAGTTATTAGAATGAAATTGAATTAAAATAAGATGACAAACAAAACAAATATGGCAGGAAAGTCTGTGTTATTTGGAAGGTCTTCAAAATATTTGATGAACATTGGAAAAAAGTTAAAGAGAAAACAGCACATCTCAGAAAACAATACATATTGAGTTCTCTCAAGTTTAAACTGAATCCTGTCTTATTAAAGTGTTTTCCTGTGAGTTAGTCTTGATGATTTTTTTCAAGTCAAACTGGGCAGTAACAAAAACCTCTATCACCAGGGCTTGTTTTAACATACTAACTGGGTGGGCAATCGCCCCCCCCCCCGTAGTCCCTTCTTTAGATCTATTGTTTTGCCTTTTCAACCATAAGCCTATTGTTCCTTTTAATCAAGGAAAATATTGATTGCCCTCCGGAGTCCTGGTCCCTTAAAAGAGGCCCTGCCATCCATAGTAATTATGTCTGCCTTCATTCGTTAATCTTGTTCAAAAACATGATTATATAGAAGCCATGCCTTGTGTGTCTTATCACAAAAGATACAAATAAACTCGTATAGACCCCTATGATGTCGACATGAACTCCATTCTGCATTTTGCAAGGCTTTGAGGAAGTAAAATTCTTCTTCTTTGGAATGGAGTTTTTTTGCAATAGCAAATCGCTTCCTTAGTCTTGGTCGATCCTCCTCATCATAAATAACATCTTTTGTTGACAAATTGAACATCACAATAGGATCACTTTCAAAATGGAAAATGCGATGTTTGGGGTACTCAGTTTGTTGTCCGCTATCACTGAATTTCTCGTGAGCCAGCCAGCTGTGAATGTACCAATCTGAAGAGAAAGCTACCCAGTATCAAAATTAAAGTAGTAGGTGAGTAAAGCAAATAAAACAAACCGGGCGTGCATAAACCATGGGATCATGGGAACAAAGCTCCCAGGCCGGTTTTCCAAAGCAATATTTTGCAGGCAGTTTTTTCTAAATAGTTCTTTATAAAGTGTAATTGTAGTAATTTACCAAACAAATGTGTGTAAAAACTTACTGTTTGATACCTGCCTTCTTACTTGTTCTGGTAATAGGCTTCTCTACCCTAGCTGTACAAAACTGATATGCAGGCAGGTTTTTAATTTCTAACGCTCCCAGGCAGGTTTGAGCATTATGCACGCCTGAAACAAACCTTTCAGCAAAGACAATGCAAGCCAAATAAATTACCCCATATGATAGAATATTTTCATGCCTTTACAGTACTGGCCTGGCCTTGCGCACATTAACATGACACAGATTCTCAAAAATTCTTTAGAATTTGCAACAATTCTTCACATTCTGATAAGAATTCTTGAAAGTATGAAAGACTAAACATTTTCAACAAAGAATTCTTAAGAAATTCAAATTTTCTCAGGAATTCTTTCTTGGGCAGTAACAAAATTTTACACATTAAAATTAACAAAGTTACTGTGTTCAAGGCCTTGTATTGTAGAGGTAATGCAAATGAATCTTTTTCTCTTTGAAAAATAATTCAATGGTTGTTTGTTTCTCTCACCTTTTTCCTCATCTTTAAGTGGCCAAAATCCATATCTTTCTTCTCGTCTCATTATCGGGCATGCTCCAACTGGTTTTTCTAAAATCATGAAGACAGTTATTTCTAATATTTTCTCCATTGTGGCTAGCATAGGTAAATATGCATACATTCTAAACGAGAATAAGTGACAAGATATTTTTACAATATGTTTTCAAATGGGCTTCATAATGGGATGGCAAAACTAAGTTAGCATGCGATCATTACTCTCAGGAAATGCTATGGTATGCCAATATCAAACTATTCTGCAGGAAATTCTGGTCAGAACATTTTAACCAATATGAAAAATACTTGAGATGAAATTAACCAACATTTTCTTGCACCTTGCAGGAAATTTTGTGTCAATCTGTTCAGCTTGAAGGAGGAATCTGATCTGTATCACAGGCTACTATGCTTTATAAGTCAATATCTTTTCATTTGTAGTAACAAACACACTCCCTTTTATCTTTTAATTATTGCCTCTAAATTAGGTGCTCTTTTGGCTTACTCAATAGCAATATTTTAAAACACGAAGAATTGTTGATCAATAAATTTATGTGAAACAAACCTGGGAGATCATTATACAGTCCAAGATCTGGCTTCTCTATACATTCCTTTTCTTCGGGTAAGATAATCGATAGGTCACAGGCATGGTTTGGTGTATGGTAGGTAATGCTAATTTTTTCATAATTTTTTCAAATAAAATGTTTGAAGAGATCAACTCATCTTTATTAGTATCTATGATCACAAAATGTTGATAACATGTAGGGTTGTGGAAATTTGACAGGCACCCAAGGGGTTGATTTTAATATTTATCTGATGCAAAGGTGTCAGGCACAACTTTATGGACAAAGCAATGAGGCTGGACACTAGCATTTTCAAATGCTTTGTAAAACAACCAGAACTTATGCTTTTATGAAGATATACTGTAAAATTCTAGAGGATGGGGCAGGAAGTTCTTCAAAATACATGGCAGCGTTCAATAGAGAAGGGTCAGGATAGCAACTGGACAAAGAAATATAGTTGTTATGATTACTAAGTGAGTACCTAGCTTCATGCATACTAACTTTTTATACTGATCTCTGGTGAGATTATGTTGTAAAAGCAAATGCTTAGTGAGATCCTTGAAACTATGGCCAAAGTTCTTGCATCCATAAACTTTACATTGTTCCACCTTCCTGTACTGCATGTAATGCTTCTGATGGGCAGCTTCTTGCAAGGTCTCATCACTTGGCATTGGGAGACGCTGGTGGGCTTTGAAAGAAACAACAGGATGCCTTTCTCTCAAATGACGACCTAAATCTAGCATGATTCAGCCATAAGAGCTGCAAGACCAAACTCGACATGCACCTGTCGTTCTCGTTCTGTTTACTTTTGATGGTTTAAGTCTTTTCCCAGAAAAGTAGGCCTAAAAAAGTAAATACAAAACATCACTTTCCATCACTTCGACAGTGTTCTGGACACTTTAATGCAGTAAAACATAGTCTATATACCAGTAAAAATCTCGCCTTGAAGTAATTATAAAGAGTAACCTTACCATTTGCTTCGATTTTTTAGGCGCCATCCTTTTTGGTTTCCCAAATTCCACCCTCGATGTGTATTCCAGGAGTTTCCCGCGTAAAAAGCTGTCACACCCAATAACCTCGCTTGCATAAAATACAGAACAATTGACTTTAAGAGAGGGGGGAAGATGAGAGGAGAGAGGGAGAGAGGGACAAAAACGTGAAAGTTACAAATTTCCAAAGACGACAAATTATGATCTGCAGCATTCCGCAACTATTGGCTGCAAACAAATAAAAAATTGTCATTATATGTAAAAAAAGCCATACATTAGATATGATAGGTAGAATCTAAAAGGGTTTTCTGATCTTCAATCGAGTTTTTGCCACTTTCCGCTTTTACCATTCACTAACCTAACAATCGAGCACTTTGATGATGTGCACAAGATCGCATACTTCCAAAATGGTAGCCCCAATTTTGAAATCTTTTTCCGTAACAATTTTTTTTTTCAAAATTAAGATCAATTCCGTAATGAAAAAGGTTTACCATTCACTAACCTATCTATAGAGCACTTTGATGATGTGCACCAGATCGCATACTTCCAAAATGGTAGACCCAATTTTGAAATCTTTTTCTGTAACAATAATTTTTTTCGAAATTAAGATCAATTCCGTAAATGAAAAAGGATTGCCATTCACTAACCTATCTATAGAGCACTTCCATGATGTGCACCAGATTGCATACTTCCAAAATGGGAGTCCAAATTTTGAAATCTTTTTCCGTAACAATTTTTTTTTTCGAAATTAAGATCAATTCCGTAAATGAAAAAGGATTGCCATTCACTAACCTATCTATAGAGCACTTTGATGATGTGTACCAGATCGCATACTTCCAAAATGGTAGCCCTAATTTTGAAATCCTTTTCCGTAACAATAGTTTTTTTCGAAATGAAAAAGGATTGCCATTCACTAACCTATCTAAAGAGCACTTTGCAGGGGCGTCGTGGCACCTGTAAATTAGGGGGGGGCCAAGCTCCAAGATTTTCCGAAAAAAGTCAAAAGTTTAATAATGCTTTTCTTGGTTCATGAGATACTGGATATGTTTGTCATTTGACTTAATGTGAGATGACTTGAGACATTTAAGATGGATGGAGGATGGTTCATCATCAAAATTAGGGAGAAACCACAGAAGCCTTCGAGTTTAAAGAACTAGAACTGTTGATTTATCCAATGATAAGGAACAGAACAATTGAAGTAAATTAATAAGCCTGGGAATGTCCTTCGATTTACAGTTTTGCTTTCACAGTATCAGTAGTTTTCGCAAGAGTGGTGATGTTGCGAATGCATCAGTGACTGCATCGTAACCAATTGATTGCAACAGTTCACGCTCAACGCTTATTAGCATCAGTGCACATAGTCACTAGGTTGACTCATAGANAGTTGTATTACATTTTTTCATTTCTGATCCGAATTATGTAGAAAAAACAAAAACTTAAAAGTCACCCCACTTGCAGTTAGGACAGTTAGGAAAGTACAAACCACCTTACGTAGCCAGATAGGGAGAGTTTTGGCTCGTCTATTCCAAAATAGGAGAGGGGCGTCGTGGCACCTGTAAATTAGGGGGGGCCAAGCTCCAAGATTTTCCGAAAAAAGTCAAAAGTTTAATAATGCTTTTCTTGGTTCATGAGATACTGGATATGTTTGTCATTTGACTTAACGTGAGATGACTTGAGACATTTAAGATTGATGGAGGATGGTTCATCATCAAAATTAGGGAGAAACCACAGAAGCCTTTGAGTTTAAAGAACTAGAACTGTTGATTTATCCAATGATAAGGAACAGAACAATTGAAGTAAATTAATAAGCCTGGGAATGTCCTTCGATTTACAGTTTTGCTTTCACAGTATCAGTAGTTTTCGCAAGAGTGGTGATGTTGCGAATGCGTCAGTGACTGCATCGTAATCAATTGATTGCAACAGTTCACGCTCAACGCTTATCAGCATCAGTGCACATAGACGAGGTTGACCCATAGAGGATCGCAACCTATTTTTTACTATTTTCAGCTTTGAGAATGAACGCTCGCATTTCGTTGATCCAATAGGTAGGGTTACAAGTATTTTGTAGAGGGTGTAGAGATTTGGATATGCTGTTTGCAAATTATACTTCCAAATAAGCTGCAACACGGTAATGAAACTTTCTCTGTTGATATCTGCATTTTCTGAGCATGTTGGTATATTGCTTGCTGCTTCTTTAATCTTCTGGTAGCTCCCTATGAAAGATTTGTATTCTGCTTTCAGTTTCCATTCATCCAAGCTGTAGTTCTTTGCAACGTTGTGGAAAGAATTTGAAGGCAAATCTTCCACACTTCTGATGTCTGCAAATCTCTCCGGGTCCAGCAACGCAAAATCAGCAAGAATTGCTTTATGAGAAGTAAAGCGCCTTCTGATTGACGATACTGCGGTGTCAATCGCAAAGATAAAAGTTTCTCTTCTGTATCGACTTCGAGTGTTTTCCTCCACTTCATCACCGCAAATTTCACCTGGCATCTTCTTTTTCTTTCTTAGCCTCCTCTCTACGAAATCACGTTCTTCTAATTCATGGGCTGCACAAAATTCTTTCGCTTCTTTCAAAACGTTGTCAAATTCCCCTCGAAGTTTATCGAGCTGTGATTGGACTGTCTCAACTAGTCTTAATGCCGTTAGAATGTCAATCTTTTCAGACTGAAGGTACAAAGATGCAGGATCAGTGATGGTGAATATCGTGTGAAATAGATGAGCCGTTATGACCATTTCGAAGCAAGATATCTTTTGCAGTAAGGCTTCTGCATCAGTAACTGTTTCTTTGCTATGTTCGGGTGTTAAGCAGTGTTCAAATGCATCTCTAAAGCAATCATACAGTTTGCCAGATTGGGCAAAGAAGACAGTGTCTAGAGCTTTTTGGTGTGACCACCATCGTGTTGTTGAAACTCTTTGGGGTCTATGTAGCTGTCCCAGGTCAGCTTCTTTCTGGATATCTTGCAGAATATCACTACGCTTTCTAGATGTCGAAAAGAAAGTATACAGCTTCTCCAGTGTACCAAAGAGAACTTTAGCTGGTAAAGAAGATCCACATGCCTCCATGATGACAAGGTTTAGCACATGGTCGAATGTCCAGATGAACAAACATTGAGGGGTTTCTTTCTGGATTCTTGTTTTCACACCATTGTATTTTCCCCTCATGACAGATGCACCATCATATGATTGCCCCACAGCATCAGCTAAATTGATCGAGCTCTTGCTAAAAATACTTTTCAGAGTATTGACTAATCCTTTCGCCGAAGATTCTTTCACACGTTCGATGCAGAGCAATCGTTCTACGATGTCGCATTTTTCATTTACGTATCGAATGATTACGGAAAGCTGATCTTCGTGAGCGCTATCTGTTGTACAGTCCATTGCGATACTGTAGTTTCCAGCACTCTTTATTTCATTCACGATCGCTTGTTGAATGTGACACCCTATGATTCCTATGAGCTTATTCTGAGACTCAGCGCTGAGGAATGAAACAACATTACCTCTACCGCTTTTGGATTTCTTTTTTCCTTTTGATTTCATACAAGTTGTGGCTTTTCTCTTTCGTTTTTCTGCCTGTACACTTGCTATGTGAACAGCCAAAGTCTCGTCATATTTCGATATCAACTCTGCTAGAGCTAAAAAGTTCCCTTTGTTTCCCTCCTCCTCAGAGATATCCTCACGATGGCCCCTAAAAGGTAAACCTTGCTTGGCTAAACAAACGGTGATTTCAATTAGTCGTTTCATCACTGCTCTGTTCTTTTCAACTCTCTTCTTCCTCTCGGATTCTATTTTCCTGGCTTGGTTTGACAGTTGGTGACTGATACATGTTTGTGCGCAAAAGTTGATGAAATCGACAGTGGAATCAATGTGACATTGCGATTTCTCAAGTTTTCCTAACTTCTCGTGTGCATCTTTCCAGTTTGAAAACCCAGTGTGTGTAAAAACCTTCTCTTTATTTCCTTTACCGAAAAACATGCAACAGTGGCAGAAGACAGTATCTTTGCTGAGAGAATAAGAAATCCAGTTTCTATGTACAGCGTCTTTGCCAACTCGCACATCGTACCAGCTGTCGTTGAAAGAGCGAAAATGGGAACCATGCTTGGACTTAGGAAATGCTTTTTGTGGCATATCTGATGATTTTGGCTGATTTGCACCATGAATGATCAATCTTTTCTTCAGAATTTCGTCCATATTTTCTAGATCAAACGTTCCTGGGTCTGCTATTGCATTAAAATCTTCCTCTCCAGAATGGAAATCAGCACCACTTTCTTTCTCATCCGCAAGTTTTTCCTCAAGTAGTGGAACCATGCCAGTGTTTCCATTGTCCTCGTTATTAGGGGAAGGGCGAAGGATACTTGGAACTGTACGTTTGCTAAGTTCTTGAATTTCGTTTTGAGTTGATGATGTACATTCAACTTCGAGGAGTTGCGCTCTGTCTGTTGGTGTCGTCTCTGAAGGCAAATCATTTTGGGGCTCTATACTGGCGGAAGATACACCAGATTGCAGTTTATCGGAGGTTTTTTCACCCTCGTTAACAGGTTTGAGTTTCGAAGAATGCGAGGAACGTGCCGCCTGTTGAAAAAGTAAAAGTTGTTCAAAATTTCATCATCATAATTTTTGACCAGTCAAGCTATAATTCCCACCCCTCCCCTTTAGCTGAATTTCCTTAAAAGTTCAAAATCGTTTCTCAAACTGTTTAGACAATAGTTACCACAAATCAATCGGGCACGAAACTGCATACAAGTTTCTGTTAACATTAGTTGGTTTACCTTTGCTTTGATTAATAATGGTACAATGAAATTTGCATTTTCACCTACCTGGAATGGATTTGCTGGTGCATTAGAGTCCTTGAATGGTATATGCTGATGCTTTTTAACTCTTTCTGGATGATGTATATCATTATGGTGTCTTCGGTAGTCACTATCATATGTTCTGTGACACAATAAGCACTCCACTCTCCGATGCTTGGGCTTTGGTGGCATTATGACTTATGGTGATTTATTTCGTACAGTTACCTGAACTTAGAACTTGACTGAAGCGGTGTGAAATTCGAAATGATATAAAACCTTATTACTCGACCAGTGCTTTCATCGGAGGTGTCAAACCGGTTCTAAAGTTCTAACCAGTTTGATAGAAAGATCTGGAGCTGAAATTTGCTTTGCAATGGTTTCAGGTTTTTCCGTCCTTTCAATTTTACTGAGTGGGAAGCCCTTCGTTGACTGTTCTTCGCTGACCTGTCAGGTCATTAGATTTCGTAATCAAAATATAACTACGTAGAATGAATGAATGGTTTGGTTCAAATCGGAGAAGAATCGAAACAAAATATTTCTGCAAGCACTGATCAAGCAATGAACTGACGTTCGGTTGACGTCAAAGTTTCAAAGAAGGTGAATAAGAGAGATATTCAAATGAGTTCGAGAGATAGAGATATACCCTTTGTTCCATAAAGAAATTTATTGAACCTGATCGCTTTGATTTCTATAATCAAATTAAGATCTTCTGCATTTTGAAGCCATTGATATCCGAATTTAGTTCAATTTACAAATTCCAGAGCACGTTAAGACTAAAAAGTGCATTTCACCCCCTTTTTTTTAACAGACAAAAAAATTCCGACAATTTTCCGACGAAGCACTCATATTTCCGAAAATCCGATGATTTTGAAAATAGGGGGGGCCATGGCCCCCCCTGCCCCCCGGCCACGACGCCCCTGGTACTTTGATGATGTGTACCAGATCGCATACTTCCAAAATGGTAGCCCTAATTTTGAAATCCTTTTCCGTAACAATAGTTTTTTTCGAAATTAAGATCAATTCCGTAAATGAAAAAGGATTGCCATTCACTAACCTATCTATAGAGCACTTTCATGATGTGTACCAGATTGCATACTTCCAAAATGGTAGCCCTAATTTTGAAATCTTTTTCCGTAACAATAGTTTTTTTCGAAATTAAGATCAATTCCGTAAATGAAAAAGGATTGCCATTCACCAACCTATCTATAGAGCACTTTGATGATGTGTACCAGATCGCATACTTCCAAAATGGTAGCCCTAATTTTGAAATCCTTTTCCGTAACAATAGTTTTTTTCGAAATTAAGATCAATTCCGTAAATGAAAAAGGATTACCATTCACTAACCTATCTATAGAGCACTTTGATGATGTGCACCAGATCGCATACTTCCAAAATGGTAGCCCAATTTTGAAATCTTTTTACGTAACAATAGTTTTTTTGGAAATTAAGATCATTTCCATAAATGAAAAAGGATTGCCATTCACTAACCTATCTATAGAGCACTTTGATGATGTGTATCAGATCGCATACTTCCAAAATGGTAGCCCAATTTTGAAATCTTTTTCCGTAAAAATAGTTTTTTTCGAAATTAAGATCAATTCCGTAAATGAAAAAGGATTGCCATTCACTAACCTATCTATAGAGCACTTTGATGATGTGCACCAGATCGCATACTTCCAAAATGGTAGCCCTAATTTTGAATTCTTTTTCCGTAACAATAGTTTCTTTTCGAAATTAAAATGAATTCCGTAAATGAAAAAGGATTACCATTCACTAACAACCTATCAATAGAGCACTTTGATGATGTGCACCAGATTGCATACTTCCAAAATGGTAGCCCCAATTTTGAATTCTTTTTGCGCTAGAACAATTTTCTAAACATAGTGGCCACAGAACAAATCTCACAAGAGTAAGACAAAAGGATATACATTTATTCATTTTATTCAAATACCATTACTTAATGAGATTAGTGATCAACAAATGTTAACATTAGGAATCACAGTCAAAAATGTCATCATCTTCTGATTCAGATGCACTGGAGCCAGTTTCATCATCCTGCTCCTTTTCCTGCTCGAAGAAAAGGT
This sequence comes from Aurelia aurita, assembly GCA_004194415.1. NCBI lineage: Eukaryota > Metazoa > Cnidaria > Scyphozoa > Semaeostomeae > Ulmaridae > Aurelia > Aurelia aurita. Next base: position 1,119,854 of record REGM01000035.1, read on the forward strand.
CAGCAAGGAAATGGTAACTTGGTTCTTTCACAGTTTCTGGTATCAAACATTTGAATTCCTTGAAAAGAGCTTCATTGTTCCTTATACCTTTCTGTATCTTAAGCTGCAGTCTCATGTTAAGAGCTGCCTCTCCTTTTACTTTCTCTCCTTCTGCTTCTTGACTTTCATTTGATAGTAATTGTGTCCTTGCTGAGTCCAGATTGCTAAGCGATCTAAGTCGATTCTTTAAAAGAGCTTGACATTCTAAGTTCAACATCTCCTTCTCTTCAAAGCACCTTGCTTGCAGGTCTTTTAACTCTAAAATTATTCTCTTTGTTTCAAATAACAAATCTTTATCATTCCTCGGTTGTTTCTCTTTGCAATTCGAATATACTTCAGAATTAGGATCTTTGATATCATTAAAAATTAAAGGCATTTCTGAAATCGAAATATACTCTTTAACTACAGAAATATGAGCATTATACTTCGATATTTCAAGCTTGATTTTCTTTGATTGGCTGGTGACTCTCTGGGCAAGTCTTATAGCTTGTTTTTGGCCACCTAAAAAGATACATCACATTTGCTGTAACATGCTTCAGAAATAAGCAACTTTCGCAAATTTCCTATAGAAACCTATAGAAACTTTCTGCAGATTTACCCCACACAAAATGGCGTCGTGTTCCCAACGCTGCTGTGACGTCATGCCATCTGGATGTCATGCCGTCCAGATATAGTTTTGTTGTATGGATATTTTTTCAACATCCAGGCTTTTATCACATATTTGCATGGTGTTTGGTGTCTGACGATAACAATGTGTTAGAAACGTTTCGTTGTGGGTTTTCTCTTGATATTTACTTTGCCAATTTCAGCGATAAAACTTGTTTTGACAAATTGAATAGAAAAAAAGATCTCGTGAGCCAAGACAGTCAGTATTTGAATAGGATACCCCGACGGTTAAGTATTTTGGTAATGGTTGATAAAATAAAAAGATTAACTAGGATTAAAATATGAAATAGAGACAAACATCTATCAATTGCAGAAACTCTTTCAATTCAAACATGTATCCTTTACGTGAATAACGGGCTTTTAATATCAACTGCAAATGACGTTCAATTGTTATGCAATACAAGCGTTCCAGCGTTGATTCCCTTCTTTCTTTCTCCAGCAATAACATTGTTTTCGTGAATTCTTTATGACCAATCTTCCAACGACTTTTCAGTAAGTTCTTCTTCTCGATGATTTTAAGCTTTTCATCGATGCTAAAGAATAGGTAAAATTTCTTTCGATCAGATAGTTCTAGGATACTTTAGGTATGCTACATATTCTCTATCTTATTTGGTCAATAAAACAGCTTTCACTTGCGATACTGATTCTAGTTCAAACATTCTACTGTAATACGTTACTTAACTAAAGAAGCTAATAGGGTCTTATGGTAAATATAGCACACTGATAGAAAAAAATGATGCCAGTTTTATTTCATATAACCAAGATGCATTTGCGTTATGCCCAAGCAGGGGCGTACGCAGCACTTGAGAAGTGAGGGGGTCTGGGGGTGAAGCCCCCAGAAAAATTTTATTGACCACGCCCTTCAGACGCTCGTAAAATAAACGTGGCTGCAATAGATACAAAATAGGTAGAACGCTTTGTAAACTTTGCATAGAAAATTGATACCAGAGATCATTAGAAGTAAAATAAAATAATTCATATTCAACAAAAAACAGTCCAGCATATCATGAGTATGCGAATTACAAAATTACCTTTCTTAGCTTTACAACGCGACATGATTCAGTGCTGGTAGCTCAATATTCGAGGAAATGTCTATTGCAATTACTTATCAGAATCAAATTGTCCAGTCTGTCAATGACATCTTTTGCAGGATGCTGTTGTCACAGGAATTGTTGCTTTAATTTGAATTATTTATGGGGGTTGGGGTATAGGCTCTTCAAATCACTTTCCCGATAATGTTTTAAAAGTAGTGGCAAATTGGGATTCCTCTAGCCAGCGGTGTGTCCAGGCTAAGAAAACTAGGGGTATTGAAATGAGGGGGTTTGGAGGTCAGGCCACCAGGAAAATTTTTTGAGGACACGCCTTCTAGTTTGTCTCAGAACGCCTCTCCCAATATCGTTCCAGCATTCTTGGAAACCTAAAACCTTCCAACCTTACCAAGCCTTTACCCAACCATCGTCTCCTTGTTTGTCAAGATCTCAAGGACCATGTCTTGGCAGATTTGCCTACCCCCCCCCTTAGGTACCAATTTTATTGCATTTTTGAGTGAATCTCAAGGATCAACTTTTTGAAAAGTGGGGGGGTCCGGACCCCCCC
>REGM01000035.1:1122399-1136038 GCA_004194415.1 Aurelia aurita
CCCCCCTTGGGTACGCCACTGTGCCCAAGCAAAGGCTTTGAGGCGATGCAAACAGTTCTTTTTAGGTAATTATAGATTGCCAAACAAGCCTGGAATATACCACTTCTATCTCCTCCAGTTGCCTTTAAGGACGGAAGCAATATAACAAAATATTTTCCGCCCCAGTATCAAATAATTTTTAAAATCATTTTACGGTGTAACAAATCCTAATGTATTTAATGTTGAAAATAGATTTATATAGGAAAATCTCCAGATTCATCGTGAATAAATCCTTTGATACCTATCTATGACTGTAAGCAAATTCTTGGTTGCACAAAAAAAATCAGCTTTTAAACGCTGGGTAACAGAAACAACTTTCTCAACACCTTCTGTAGATAGATAAGCAAATACTGCACCATAAAAATATAAGAGAACAGTCTTAAATAATTGACTCTAAAGATACACAAGAGGAAATGTAACAGCATCAAACCTATGACTTCACGAATGTACATTTCCCAAAAGACTATGATTTTCTACATACCATGCCTACATTCAGTTGAATTTATTCAAATTAAAGTATCATTTAAACTCACCCTTTGCATTTTGTTATCAAGTCCGATTGATTCGAATGTTGGTTGTCAACATCAATCGATGCAATTGAGCTTCTGAAAAGAAAAAAAAGGAAGGTTTAATTTTTTGCCTCAAGATCTTAAGAAGTTGCAGCAAGTGTAGGATTTAAGATTAAAGGATCTAGTCGTAAATCTACGAATATGCTAAGAATCTGCACTAATGAAAGCAATATTACCAACCTGCTTTGAGAGTAGTCCCATAGCAATTTTACATAGTTCTTTTCCCAACTTGATGACTGCGAAGATGCTGCGAAATTAAAAAAAAGAAGAATTAGTTACAGCAAACTGAGACCATGTTTACGTGAGAAAAACTAACCAAGACACACAGACCTGCGAAAACAGACCTATATCCTTCATAAGCTACGCTTTTGAGATGCGTAAGCATGGAGCGTGAACAGAACAGGGGTCTAGGGGCAAAGCCACCGGACACAATTTCAGACCAACACCGTACGCATTGTCGGAAAATGCAATCAAGACAGCAAGATTGCACAAACCTTTATTAAAACGTAATTGCCAATATCATGTGCCTTACCCCTTCTCCCAAGGAATTTTTATACCAGAATTAGAAGAATTAGAAGAGTGGTCCTGAAGAACATTACGTGGCTACAGCCCCCGCTTGCCTCCCCTAATGATTTATAACTGATGGCGAGGTATAGCACAAACTTGTATCAGCAACGAATTTTGTAAACTATTCATAGAAAGGGATTGATGATGCTGATTTAGTTGGCATGCTATATCTAATGATGAGATGCCAATTAAAATGCCAATTTCCAAAGCATGCATGTTATTAAAAAAACTGCTTAGTATATTTGAGTATGTAATAAATTGATTACCTTTCTTACGAGATACTAATGCCCATTCCTGCTCCCTCCAAGATTCAATGACATGATGGGATAGGTCCCTGTGTGCTGCTAAAATTTGAAAGAAATTAGATTTAAGTTTTTCCACTGATCAGGAAAAAGCCAGATATGTTTAATGACAAAGCTGCCTGCTCACACGATTGACTTGATTTTCACAAACTGGAATCATTAAAAATCTGACAAATAGAGGTATTTCTAGCCTGTATGCAAACCTGAAACTTGAAGTATGGCATTTTTTATTGGCATTTTATCTGCACAACTATTACTCACTGGTTTCCTTAACATCTGAATATTATAGAACAAATATCCAGTAAAGTTCGCAACAAGGACAAATCTGCCAAAAATACAAACCAGGAAGGTCTGACAATATCTCATCTAATTCTTTCGTTGCCTTTTCATGGAGCTCTGTGGACCTTTTCAGTGACTTCATCATGTAACTACCTACCAGGAAAAAATTGTAAGCATTGGCAGCTATTACGGATTTACAACAGATAACAAAACGGCAACAAAAAATTACATACGGCAACAAGACAATAAATGATTTAGTTCTGACTGTCAAAAGAACCTTACCGAAATCTTTTACTTGATCAATACTACCAAATAACAAAAACAAAACACCTTGTGGCCATTGGTTAATAATTCATTCCTACAAGTGTTCGTAAAATATTACATAAGTCTTCAGTACATCTTATCAACAAAATCTCCAATGCATAAGTTCCAGAAAAGTAGATTTCAAGGATATAATTCGTAGTGAGAAAATAAATAGTTATTGCTATAACTACTACATACACTGATCTCAAGATCCGCGCACCGCAAAGTTCCGTTATTTTAACTCGCCTTGAATTTCAAAGAAGAAGCTTTTGTTGTTGGAAGCCAGCGAGAAGTGAAAACAAAACCTGGAGTTATCAGTTAGTTGCATTGCTTGGTAGGCGTATGGGCCTAGACCACACGCAGAGATGGACATGGATTGTGATGATTGTAAATTATTACATTCATAAAGGGGCTGTGCAGTCGAAAGGAAATCAAACATGAGGTCAGACAAGCCAATATCGACATTTGTATGCAACACTTCTCGGAAAATTCATATTTGATTAATTTAATTGAGGACACAGGATGCTGTGATTTCCCAGCTCAGCTCAGTTTTGGTCTAGCCACGGCCATGTGAAAGACCTTTCTAACTAAACCCCTCCTCGAAATCGGTCTGTATCCCAGCAATCGTTGGAATAATGCAATGTTTAAAAGCAGGCACAAAATATACGATCATTAATCTACTAGGATGTGTTGCTATTTCCAAGAAAAATTTCAGAGTGGCTTCAGGGCCCCAGGAAAAGAGCAGCAAAATAATGTTTGCTAATTGCTTAGGCCTGATTTTAAAGGGGCTCCGTCGCCAAACCATCAACAAATCTGCAAACCCGCACGTGTCGCTAATTATCCATTGTTTGTCCATTGTTTTCTGCAATGTGATTGGTGGCCTCACCCAAGCCACGAAAAAGTGACCGTTAAAAATCCACCTATATCCGAGCAATCGTAGAAGATATGAATGTTTGGTTTGCTCCTCAGTAAAGTACAATGATAAATGATTTATCTTCAAAACTGCGCTTTCATTTTAGAAAAAAATATGAAAATCTTGTCTGATATTTCCTTTAAAAAAACTGCAAAAATCATCGTTTTGTCTAAAAATAGGCGACGGAGCCCCTTTAACAGCTTGAGCTTTGCAACTATCATCGATTCAGCCATATTTGATTGGAAAATGTTTCAAAAAAATATAGGTAGCAAAATCTTGTATTGTGTTTGTCAAGTATTTTTATTTTCTATTTTTTATGAAAGTCAAATGGAAAAGATATAAATTGACCCGAAAAGAAGGCACATTGTCTCACTCTCCCACAGAAACAGTTTTGGCCTATAAAATCATGTGGTCAAAATTTGTAGACTTAATACAAACAATGAGTCAAATATAGTTCTTTCCACTTAGAAACTGTAAAAATGACCAAGTACAGCGATTTGTAGGGGATTTGTAGTAAACCACAAAACTATATTTTGCAATTTAAGACGTTTTATAATCGAAACATTTCTCTTTGCCAACTCAGACTGCGTTCACACGATACCGGCACAATTTGAAAACGGTGACAAATGTGACGGATAGGCCTCCCGTTCACACGAAAACGGCACATTTTTTGTCGGCAGATTTTGAAAACGGTAGATTTTGAAAACGGAACTCTAACCGGCACATTTTAAAAACGGTATCGTGTGAACACTCGAAAACGATGAAAACGGAACATGTTTCGACGCTTTCAAAAAGAGACTGATCGATTCTTAAGGTATACGTATATTTCTTTGGCATCAAATTCTTGGGGAGATTGCAACAAGTTTGTTACCATCAAATTTCATACCGTTTTCAAATTGTGCCGGTATCGTGTGAACGCTAGCTAACATTTTGCTACCGTCACATTTTCGCCGTTTTCAAAATGTGCCGGCATCGTGTGAACGTAGTCTCAATCAACCATTGTATGCCGGTTTTGTTCCTTTTTAGACATAATTTGCATCATTTGCAAAGGAGAGTGTGGATCACACTCCTGTAAAATCTGTGGGAAGCCTTGTCATGCTATAGACCCATGTGGAAAGACAAATGGTGAAGAAGGATATGGGGCAACTGTGGTTTGTGCAAACTGCTCCTCTGCTCATGAAAACGAGACAAAACAGGACAATGTTCAATGTACGTAGTCAACAGTTAACAAATGTATAATAAAATATTTTTAGATACAGCCAAACTCACATACTGTAAGTTGGATCTCAGATCTAACTTCCAACCATAAAGAAACTGAGCAAGATAAAAATCAGCTACTTTAACTACACTGTAATCAGTCACCAATTAAATCCATTAACTGAGGTGATTCTTTGTCCCANCTATAGACCCATGTGGAAAGACAAATGGTGAAGAAGGATATGGGGCAACTGTGGTTTGTGCAAACTGCTCCTCTGCTCATGAAAACGAGACAAAACAGGACAATGTTCAATGTACGTAGTCAACAGTTAACAAATGTATAATAAAATATTTTTAGATACAGCCAAACTCACATACTGTAAGTTGGATCTCAGATCTAACTTCCAACCATAAAGAAACTGAGCAAGATAAAAATCAGCTACTTTAACTACACTGTAATCAGTCACCAATTAAATCCATAAACTGAGGTGATTCTTTGTCCCAGCTTCAATTTATACATTTCAATATTTGAAATCAAAATTAATTACATATAACTTCTTTCTTTTCAGTATTAAAGCTACATGTGACAATTCACCATTTTTTGGTTGCCTAACTTCAAACCATATGTGAATAATTGAATTAATCCTTAGATATACAATAAGTAAATTTATCATGGTATTTTCAATATATATTGCAGCCTTCCTGCAACGTTTCAAGAGACCAACTAAACAAGATACAATCATGAAACCAAAAAGAACAAAGATAGGTTATGAAACAACACCAATAGCAATCTGCTTAGCGTGCTTCAAAGATGGGAAAAAAAGTTTTGGCTCAGCAGATATAATCAATCTTCAACAAATCAACACTTGAAAACTACTCACAAGGACCAGGATAGTTTCTCTGACAAAATTGTACCTGGAAATGCAATGATTGCTGCTGATGCAATGAAAAAATACCTGCAAATCAAGAAGTCTGAAACTAGGTAAGAATTTATGAATGACAACTTTATGGAAATAATCAATTCACAGAAAATGATAAATAACCAAACCAAGAGAACTACACAACTAAATTAATCACAATTACATGAAAAAGTCAGCATTTTTGTTCAGCATGTTGTCCAAATTCTAAACTATTATCTCTTGAAACGTTCAGTTTTGTTTAATTTTTATGAATTTTGCTGGCATTTGTGTGTGTGTGTGTATGTGTGTGTGTGGCCTGTTGATGTTGCTATTTAGTTAGTGTTTTCAGGGTGTGTTACATACTGATCATATAATTCTCCTTCACTTGCAGTGGAACCAATGAGGCTGTAGAGGTGAACACAGCTGCTGAAAATCCTCCTGAAAAGTCAACAGAAACAATTGTTGAAGAACTTCATACTGCAAGTGGATGGTGTGTATGCTTCTTTAGTCTAGTCTTGCGGAAGAAAAGATTTGTCATTTTGCATTTGCATCAAAACTCACGTGAGCTTATCACTTATTGGAGCGGAAGAAACTATTTGACTTATTATATGTCTGATCTATGTGAACAAATCTTATGTTCTTATAAAGAATTAACCACTTAATTTTGTCTTACTCACAGTTCCTTTTTTATTTCTGTAGGGAGAATCAATCTAGAGATTTTGGTACAGATCCTAATGAGTTAACTCAAGAATTTAGTACATCAAATGTGTCAACACCAGCATTGTAAGTTGTTCACTTTACTAGCCCCCTTTTTTGAAGTAATTGTTGTTGTTGTTTATAGATGTTAATTCAATATTCACATAGCTAACAATATATACAATATATACAAAGTTAAAGGGGCCTTTGCACCCAGCATACCTTGCACGTGCCATGTCTTTGTTGTCGGCCACTTTAGTGGACCTTTAAAATGGCGTCAGCAAAGAAACCACAAAAGGATGTATTCACAAAGCATGCCGGTTGCAAAGGCCCCTTCAACTAATCTAAATCGAATGAAAATTTGTACAGGTGTGTAGAAATCTGTATTTGTTTTGCTTTTCAGATTGGATGGCAACTCAAAGAAGGAAGGTAAAGGTCAAATCTGGGACTGGTACTACAGCAAAGCCTTGATGCCTTCCTTCCAAAATCGTCACTTGAAGGTGTTGCATCTACATCAGAAGATGACATTGCTACAAGCATTGCAACAAAGGTAGCAAAAATTCTTCAAAAGAAAGATTTGACACCAAAAAATTTGCTGGCCACCCCTGTTAATCAAAGCACAAGTGACATCATTAACTTGAATGAATTCGTAGAGAGGTTCCCTGACTTTGATATCAAAGAAGATGGCAATGTGAATATTTTGAGATGTTTTTCTTGCAGCAACTACATAAGTAGTCCATTTGACAAACGTCCAGCAGCAAGGAAATCTTCAAGCAGTGCGAAAGGATCCATAGCCATGGGACTTAGCTTGATGCCAGAGGATTACAATCAACTCACAGTTGGACACTGTCAAAGATGGTATGATCTGAAGCACAAATTAATTCAGCATATGTCATCAGATACGCATATCCTTTCTCTTCAACATAAGAGAGTGATGGAGGAAGGGGAGAAGAGAAGAAGCACTGTTGTGGAGAATCAGCTAAGAACTGCTTTGGGTGTGATCAAGTCTAAGTCAGCCGCCGTGCACTACGAGACAAGGATTGCCGAATTGCATGCAGCTGGGGCAGACATAGGCGACTATGGTCATTCAAGGAAACTATTTGCCCCAATGGCTAAAGTTGCTTGTAATTACATTGACAGATGTACGAGAGAATTTCTACAAACACCCTTACCAAACACAGCAGTCCCACCACATTTTTATATTAGTGCTGACAAGTCAACCAACCACAAGATCACTAATCAAGCAACTATGATATGCCCCGTGGTGAATGGAGAGAGACAAGGCATTCCTCTGAATATGGCCGCTGTATATTTTACATCTGATGGGAATACAGGTAAAGGAAAAGACCTAGCTAAATCCATCTTTGTTGATTTAAAAGTGCATGCTGGTATTGAAGGAAAAGATGTCATGCAAGTGCAGGGGAAAGTAACAGATGGGCAGTACTTGAATTCTCCTTTCGTGGATGAAATCAACAGGCCTTTGATGGAGTACCTTCAAACATATCAGGAAGAGCATCTTGTTGATCTGTCTGAGGTCTGTAATCCCTTTTGGTGGCCTCTTCAATGGGATCCAGGTCATTGGTTGGACAAAGTTTTTAGTGACCTCAGAGAGACTCAAGTTGTGGACAGGCTTCTCAAAAGGACAGCACTGTATCATCAACTGTTCAGGCATGGCAAGATGCATTGTGTGGCAAAAGAAACTGCAAAAGAACTTTCTCTCCCTTTTCGAGTCACTACTGCCTTTGCCCCACAAAGATTTATGAGTTCAAGCTATCTTTCGATGAAAAATTTAGCAATCAGTTTGGAAGCCTATATTGAAACGTATAAGGATCACAACAATCGTCTTGATATGGGATATAAGCTGTATGGGCAGGACTTTGCTTTTGACTTGTTGGGGATGTTAGACCTCTTGTGGCCATTAGTTCTTTTGATGCTACAGGGACAAGCACAATGGTGTCCAGGTTGGGAATTTGTCAGGTATCTCCCAAAAGCGAAGGATGAAATTAGAAAGGTGATGCTTGAAGCAGGGAATGATTTCATTTCAGTGGCTGTTTGTCCTTGGCTTGGTGGGCGTATTGATGAAATAAAAGATTTTCGGTATGGTAAAAGTGAGCTAGATGTTGGCTGGTTGGTTGTCGAAGAGAAAGATGGGCTTCTGGTGGAGTGGAAAGCTAGGGAGCTTGCTGATTGTTTGAGGGATTTACAAGATTTTGGAGGCAAAATACTGCATAATCTGGATGATCGTTTTGAACGAAGTTTTTCTGAGTTGAATGTTGCATTAAGTTTATGCCTTGATTTTGGATTACTGATGGATGGGGTCACAGGAAAAAAGACAGGGAACTCACATCCAGTTAACAAGAGCAGCTTTTCAAAACTTGGGATGAAGGAATTCACAAGATGTGTAAATTTTGTAGCTGAGTTGCCCCATATTCGCCACCAAAATTTGGAATTAGGGGAAGAATTTGCATTTACGATATTTTGGAAATTGAAGTCTGCTTTGATAAATGTGGTTTGGGGAAACCTATTTGTGACTCATTTCCCTAAATTTTTCAGCAAGGTATCAATGTCAGAGGACGATGACGTAGTGGTCACAAGGTTGGACGAGGGAAAGTTTCCCAAAGATAAGGAGCATATCGTTGAGTTCAAGCATGCAGATCCTGATGTTTTCACATTATCAGATGTCTACGAAATTGTGCTGAGCAATGGTGATCGCATGAAAGTTGTTTTCAGAGAAGACACACTGATCAAAGCACTGTATACAGATGCCCCCTTCTACTCTGCAGTAGGTCAGGAATTTTGTTTGATTTTTTATATCATGTACGCGAAAACAGGCACAGAGGCAGTGGTTGAATCGTTTTATAGAGTTGTAGAGAAGCAAGAGATGGCTGGTGGTCAATCGATTGAGATCTTAGGAGCACGTGCTAAAATCGACTGGTGTTTCCCTCCAATGATCCAATGCCAAAATGCCCTCAGTGAAATGGCCAGATTGTATATCGATGGTGACAAGGAAGCTGGACTTGCGAGGCACTATGTTCCAGTTTACAAGGATAACCGCTCAAGAAAACATGCCTCAAACATATTTAAGTTCTAGACAGAATCAAAACTTGAAAAGTTAAATTACCATTTCTTCTGTAAAGTTGTTGTACTGTTGTTCATCCACAAATACGAATTGTTTTGTTCTAAGAATTTGTACAATTGATCATGATCATATACTATCAAAANGGACGAGGGAAAGTTTCCCAAAGATAAGGAGCATATCGTTGAGTTCAAGCATGCAGATCCTGATGTTTTCACATTATCAGATGTCTACGAAATTGTGCTGAGCAATGGTGATCGCATGAAAGTTGTTTTCAGAGAAGACACACTGATCAAAGCACTGTATACAGATGCCCCCTTCTACTCTGCAGTAGGTCAGGAATTTTGTTTAATTTTTGATATCATGTACGCCAAAACAGGCACAGAGGCAGTGGTTGAATCGTTTTATAGAGTTGTAGAGAAGCAAGAGATGGCTGGTGGTCAATCGATTGAGATCTTAGGAGCACGTGCTAAAATCAACTGGTGTTTCCCTCCAATGATCCAATGCCAAAATGCCCTCAGCGAAATGGCCAGATTGTATATCGATGGTGACAAGGAAGCTGGACTTGCGAGGCACTATGTTCCAGTTTACAAGGATAACCGCTCAAGAAAACATGCCTCAAACATATCTAAAGTTATAGACAGAATCAAAACTGGAAAAGTTAAATTACCATTTCTTCTGTAAAGTTGTTGTACTGTTGTTCATCTACAAATACGAATTGTTTTGTTCTAAGAATTTGTACAATTGATAATTATCATATACTATCAAAATGCCGGGAAAATAACAATGTGGTGTTACTTTTTGCAATAATTATTCTCGTATGGAAGCGTGAACATCCTTTAAAATTTTAGGTGTTGCTTTTATTCATTTCCTGTCCAAGTTACGTTCATTGTTTTACATCTAGTGGAGCTGCTTAATGTTCTCAAAGAGGCTCGTGAACGCCAACGGCTTCTTTCTCATTAAAATCCTCAATTGACTATCCGCGCAATTTTTTTGTAAATTGACCTCCAACCGCGCAGTTCTAGAAATTCTTAAAAGGCTTGCCCGCGGAGATAGCAAAGTTTCCAGTCTGGATGGATCCAATGTTGTTGTACTTAAGGCTTTGTTTGCCTCACTCACCCTGACGTATATATAAATTGTATTTGCAAATTTATAAAATTTGCTTTACATCATCTCCTTAAAGAGATGATGTTCTTCAATGGATCATTACAACCACAAACTGGTACTGGCATCACATATCAATGATTTTAAGTTTCTATCTAAAGAGACAGATATTTGCTTTATAGGATAAGCATTCACAGGCGGTGGATACGGGCCGAATGGTCTCCTACGAATGGTCTCCTACCCCTTGCTATAACAAAGCTTCAGTTTTCAGGATTTAAATTTTTAGAATAAACTATTTGCTAACAGAATTGATATACCATGGTTTCTAGCCACTCTTCTACCTTAGTGAATCAAGGCTTCAGTGAGGATGTCTGTGCGACGACTTGGTCTCATTTCTTTTGTCATTGTAGAAAATCTGCGCAGATATGACCAAAGTCTCTCTATGCCCTCTCCATCTGTGAGAGCGAATCCAGCAACTCGGCGAGGAGAATATGAAACCTATTAAAATAAAACCTGGTTATTATCATGGCCTTGAGTTATATTCAGGCTAGTGCAATAACAACATCGACCTAGTGAAGCATGCAACAGATTAACAGGGGTGTTTGTGGTGCATTTCAGAAGAATGACGTTTGCTTTGAAAAAAGTTTACAAATGAAGCTTATGTGGGGTTATCTAATTCAGATCAGTATAAAATTACGACCATGGCTTATTCACATGGCCTACTTACCAGACAATCATGCAAAGATCCTACTTTGTCAAGACAATCAAACAAAAAAGTAGGCAGGCATTTTTGTACGATGGTATGTAACATTATTACTAGTTAAAGACGCCTACCAGCCCGACGGCTGTGAATCAGGCTACGCTAGTAACGCATAATCAGAATGATTTTTACACTTACAACATCCTCACTGATATATTGACACTTTGAGATTTACATTCGCATGCATTCTTCCTCGGTTATCTCCGAAAGATAAATTGACACAAAATGATAAAAAATCCAGATACCAACTGAATATATCTTTAAGACCATAGGAGAAAAATTATTAAGGAATGGTCCCGAAATTGGTCTCTGCACGCAACATTTAATGAGATCTTTTCTATGTAAAAGCTCTGAAACAACTAAGAAAAGGCTCTTAAAGAGCATCGAAACTGAAAATTAAACTGCGTTTGTTTACTTACAATAATAGACCCACGTTTTAGGCCATTTTACAATATTCCCAAGTAAAAACTCCTAAGTAAAAACAAGTAAAAACTCCCAAGTAAAAACAAAAACAATTTCCCAAGTAAAAACTCTGAGACTTCTTGACTTACAGCAAAGACAAGGTTTTAGAATCCAATATAGGTCCTTAAGAAATGGGAACACATAACTGTTAAAGTTCCTCCATGTTTCACTGTTCCACTAGATCAATGCGTGTAGTAGCAAATGCATTTCTACAAATAAAACTGGTCTATGAATAGAATAGATGTGCTGAAAATAAATTTCATTGCATACTATATCAATTTACCTGGCATTTAGCAATGTGAACATAAGAGTGAAAAACTGGAATGCCGAACTGGATCTTTTCAATCAAATCTTCCAAATCATAACTTTTGTTAATCTGAAAAGACAAAACATCAAAGAGCTTGTAAATCCACGGAAATTAACTTCTATCCAAAATGATTCCCTGTAAGATATCTATTCCATATGCAACGAAAGGGCATGAATGAGTAGCCAGTGCAATTTTGATTGGAACTTCTCCCAATTTTCACCTCTATCATATCATATAATTTATAAATAAGCAAACAGTGACTGGAATACTGTAGTAGTTGAATTGTATAATACTGTTCAATTAGCGAGAAATCACAACTTTCACATGTTCTTTAGGTCTCCAGAACTCTCGCTTTATCGTCTCGAAAAGCCTACGCAGTGAAACACTTCTCAACAAAATTTGAGCAATTAGCGCATCGAAAGCTCTCTTGAAATTAGCTATTCATGACAAGTATCACTATTATAACTAACTAACTAAGTAACTAAATAACTAACTAAATAACTAATTAACTAACTAAATAACTAACTAACTACCTAACTAACTAATTAACTAACTAACTAATTAACTAACTAACTAACTGATTGACTAACTAACTAGAGCTACCCAACCAACTACCCGACAACCCAACTACCTACCAGATTACTTTAAAAGTTAAACTTCAGTTAAAGTTTACACCAACTTCAGCTAAAGTTGCAATAGCACACATAAAGTTACCTGCAAGTGAGATTCGAGGATACATGCAATATCGTACATGCATTTGACTTCTATATCATCTGATGTTCTGTAAGGCTCAATCATCCTTTTAAGCTCATAAACTGCATATGCTATTCTATGGAAGAAGGGTGTTACAAAGTTATCCAAGGTAAAATTTTGTTTAGTCCCAATTTGTAGAGTAGTTTCTTTATTTCTTCATGATTTACGCAATCCATATTTGAATAAATGCTTATTGACGCAAACGAATTGCGGACGGCAAAATAATGGTTATTTTGATATGCTTCTGGTTATCTCTATCCACTTTGAATGACACTGACGCATGTACTATAGGTAGTTTGTACGTTTCATAGCAACTCCACAATATTAGTATCTGCCTTCTTAAGATACGAGAATAGACCTTTTTACTTGCCAGAAAAGAGGTTTGGATCGAGCGTCCAAATCTGGAAAATTTTGTGAAGGAAAACAAAAGCATGACCCCCGTTCTTAGTAGAAACACTGCTAGCTGTGGCATGAAGTTGCTTCGGATCTCGGAACACTTTTCAGAGAATAAATCAACAATAACTTTACTCAAATTGAGTTACGAACACAGGCAAGTTTTATTTGCCTTCTGGCCTTGTTTCTCGTTGTTTTCGTTCATTGTTAGCTGATCTTGCTGTGTAACAGTTGCAGAACAAAAGTGCGAGCATGCAAGGGTTTCATTTTGCGAGTTAAATAAAATCTGGGCCTAGACTGTTGCATAACAAAATCAGCTAACAATGAACAAAAACAACAAGAAGAAGGCCAGAAGGCGAATCAAACTTGCCTGTGTATAAACTGCAACATTCGTAACTCACTTTGAGTAAAGTTGTCGATGATTAACTCTCTGAAAAGTGTTCCAAGATCCGAAGCAACTTCATGCCACAGCTAGCATAGACTCAATACATGTCGTAGTTTCGCTCTTTGACTGAACTGATAACGCTACAACTACGACTCATTTCCCTACGCTTCCAGAAACGGATTTAGCCTCTTACTGATTCAGCAAGGCCCAAATCACCTGCTATTTTTTTCTCAAAACCACCGAGCCTAAAATGCCACAACAAGCAGTTTTCCTGAATTGCTGCACCATAAAATGAGCTATCAGTACTAAGATGACTGTTTCTTCTAGCCATGATTGCAAAAACTTTCTTCCTCTAAGCCATTTTCTGTTCGTTTGGAGATGCAAAAGATGTCGTAAATACGCTCGCATCTGTCAAGATTTTTGTTTGCTTCAGCCGTTTCAGCAGATCAATCGAACGCCGCATTCGATGGTCTTTGTTGGCTTTTGGCGGGAAGTCAAATTCAAAGAAGGGCTAGCCAATGAGAGTGCGGTTACTCAAATCCTGCATTCTGATTGGGACGGAAGAAATCATTGCCGATTGAAATTTTTGACCACTTTTACAGCTCTAGGGAAATAAGGCCCTCACTGCAGCGACA